>PVIY010007072.1:0-78334 GCA_004026745.1 Myrmecophaga tridactyla
GAAACTAATCAAGACCCACTCAAATGGGTGGAGACATGTCATCCCCTAATCCAGTTTAACAACCAATCTTAACTAAATCACATCATTCAGCAAGATGATCTCATTACAGTTTCAAACATACAGTATTGAATACAGATTATTCTACCTTTAAGGAATGGGTTTTATATCAAAACATGGCTTTTCTTAGGGGGCATACTTCTGTTCAAACCAGCACATAGTGAGATTATTTCAATTGATCCGTGACCCTCTTCATTCAAGGTGGGTCTTAATCCTTTTACTAGAATTCTTTATGAGAATATAAAGGACAGAAAAAAAGACAGAGAGAACTTAGAGAAAAAGTCCCCAGAAGACCTGAGACAGGAAGCCACTGAAGCCAGAAGCTGAAAGTAATGAAACAGAAGAGAAGGACCGGCAGACTCAGGCCATGTGTCTTCCCAGGTGACAGAGGTGTCCCAGATGCCAGAAGCCTGCCATCAGAGAAGATACCAACCCGTTGATGCCTTAATTGGGGCATTTTCAGAGCTTTAGAACTCTAAACTTGTAAGCTAATAGATCCCCATTGTAAAAGCCAACCCATTTCTGATATATTGCATCCTGGCAGCTTTAACAAACTGAAACAGATAGCTTGAGAGGGGTTTGCAGTTGCATGCAACCAAAGGAATCCTGACTAATGTATCTTGCCATTTTAAAGTACAATGGCAACTGATGAGTCTTTAGTGATTTTCAATACATCCTCACGACATTTAATCTATGAATAGTGGCTATAGAGCTAAGAAGTGAATCTAGAGAGAGGAAATGGAAATGTGGCAGTGGTATTTCAGGGGAGGCCAGTAGGGGCTGTGCAGTATCCTTCATGTTGATTTGGACACCACAACCCAAGGTCTTTTCTCAGATTCGAAGGCCCAGATGTGGACTCTGGTCAGCTTCTGGAGGTAATGAGGCTGTATGATGATTCACCCTAAGACACATGAAAGATTGATGGCGGGCGGCTGCCGTGGCTCAGCAGGCAGAGCTCCGACCTGCCGTGCTGGAGGTCTGGAGTTCGATCCCTGGTGCCTTCTGCCCATATGCAAAGTAAAAAAGAAAAATTGATGGCAACACCACAATGACATTTTATTCATTTACATGAAGAAATAAAATGGATATTTAGACTGGAACACATCCATTAACAACTTTAGTACATTATGTTCTCAAACTACACAGGAAGCAGAAACATAATTGAAAGCTACTTTGTACAGGCAGAGCTATTGTAAGAAAGCATTGTCAAGGGGGTTTGAAATCCATCTGTTTGTACATTCTCTTCATAGAGACAAAGCATCATAGGAAGCCAAGTCATGATGGATGGTCCTTTGGTAGAAATGGAATTGAATGAGAGATGTTAGATAAGTTGATGTTTCATATCATTGGGCTAAAATACCCTGATGTGTTCATTTTACAGGGCAGGTGATGCAGTCTTTGGGTTTGGAAATATGCAAAGTTCAAATTGCCTAGCCTTTCTCTGTCCTGGATAGCAGTCAGGCGGGCATGATCAGTGTTAGTCTCAGGATTTCCCATTCTGTACTTTTCTAGGGCTGATGGACTTCTCTTCTGCTGGATGCATGTATATGAACACACTCAATTAGGTCACGAAGCAGTGGTGTGGTGGAACCTGCTCAGGTTGACTCGCTTCAGCCGGGGAGAACAGACTATGCATATCTCTTCCCAAATCTGCATTCAATGATGCCCCACTGGCAGCTTGAAATCAGCCATGGTGGGAGTATTTACACCACAGAAATTGGCAAACATTACAAATCAGGGCTTCCCCCCACCCAAAAAAAGCTAGTTGTTAAACATTTACCAACATGCCACTGGTTCTGGGTGCAGTGGGCCCATACTCACTACTTTGATCCATTATGGGATATTTGACGCTTAGAAAGTAGTCTGTGGCCTTATTATTTTTTTTTTTGCCTTATTTTTAAGATCTCAGTGGGACCTCACCTGGCCTCAGTCGTCATAATAAAGGTAAAGCTCCAGCTCCATGGATTGCTAATATAAAACAGGCATCTCCTGTCCCTGCACAGTGTTTCCAATCACACATTTTACCTATTAAAACAATTATTTGCATGTCAGGAATTATTCCCAGTTAGTGAGAAGGATTTCACAAGATCATTTATTCTAAGTTGCCAGTGTTGACAGACTATTTCTATTTTCATAGGAAACTGTGACAACCCAGAGGAAGGATTCCAAGTGGTGGGATTCTGGCAACACCACAGGCTGCTGAGGGGGTGGTATCTGGGTTCAGGAAACATTACTGACATTTCTTAAATGCTCTCAGGTTGGCTACCACCTGCACTTAAGGGCGAATCCCACTAATTAATGCCTAATGCCTGGGACCAAGAAGAAATGCTGCTGCCACTGCTGCTGTTTCCAGAACTAATCAGTTACTGTTTGCAGGTAATGTCCCAGGAGCATGGAGATTTCTCTCACTTTTGGTAACCCTCAGATAGGAAAGGTAAGTTGATAAAACTTGATTAAAATCTCTGTGATTCAATGATATACAAATATTTGTTGAAAAGCAAAGATTCCTTATCTGCAATTGGGCAAGATACTAGAGATGGTCCTGTCCAACCCTCTCTTGTTTTGCAGATATACCTGGGGTGACATCCAGAAAAGGTGCAGTAACTTGTGGGAACTCACCTTGCCCTTTATGCAAGCCTGCCAATGCCTCACTTCTGGGACTTCCACTTCTCTGGAAGTTTATTTCTAGATGCAGTGAACAGCAAGCAGATACACCTGGATATGTCTGACCAGGAAATACATTGGAGAAGTACACACCTGATGCAGTCTCCAGAAAAGAATTCTAGGAGCTGCTGCCTGGTGTTCTTGGGGACACAGATGACAAAATTGCAGGCCTGGGCTGGCCTTCAGTTTGTAGGTTGCCAGGGTGGTCTTGATGGCTTCTGCCAGTTCTCAGCGGCTCACCTGTGACTTTTCAATCTCTGCCACCTGTTTCTTGTTCAGTTTCTTATTGTTCTATGACTACTGTGGTGTCACCAAAGCAGGGTGACCCATTAAGTGCACTAAGAACAAATAGAATAAGATCCCCTATCATTTTAAAATTAATGGTCAAATTATATTTTGGTTCATCTGATTAGCAAGAGTTGTTCCATAGATTCTTTCATGGATTCTTTGTTATAAAAATAGTTTCTCATTAACAAATACTATACAATCTTCAGAGATAGGGTGCAGTTTTATATCACACTCAATTCCCAACACCCAGAATTATTGGACATTGCTTTGAATGTAGGTGAACAGAGACAACCTAAAGATGTCCTCAAGGAAGACAGTCAGGCTTTCTTGGGGCTGTCCCTTGTGTGTGTGCAGGGGGAGGGGTGGCAGGAGGAGGTGGGGAAGGGGGATGTCCATCCCAGGACAGGGCCCAAAGCCCAACTATGGGGTCTGGAAATTCTACCTTCTCAATACGCCAGGATCAGTTAGTCTTTTTTTGAACGAATTCATAATGCCTTAACACTCAAGAGGCTGAGGAATAAATATTATTGACCATTTTTTTAATGGTAGAGGCCATGATCCTTTTCAGCAGCCAAAAAGGACATGCCCTCTGTCTAGCTCACTCTATCAAGTAATATGGTTCTTGGGGAACTGGCTCTCTTAAAAGAGGGAGATTTGGTGATCATGGGCTCAGCAATGTGGAGAGTGGAGAGAAAATGCCTCTCTGCAAAGAGATATACTCGCATCTCCCTTCCTGGAGCATGCTAGAAACATGCTGAGTCCCTGCTCTCTGATCCCCTTTACATAGATTCCAGATCCAGCCCTCACTGGTTTCCTCAGCTACATCGACATCATTGATGCGGCTCTGGCTTCCTTCATTTTCATTCATGACCTAGACTCCTGGACCTTGCTTTCACTCTGGTCCTTCCAGCCAGATCTAGAGGCATCCCAGCCTCTAAGGTGACTTCCAGAAAATCTCATCCATGACATGTGGAGTTTATCACCAACAACAGTTATAACAATAACTACCAATTCACTGAACACTTACAATGTATACACATGGTTATGAATGCTTTACATTCACTAATTCATCTCACTCTCATAACAGTCCCCTGAGGTAGCTGCTATTCCTTAGCCTCATTTTACAGATAAGGAAGCCAAGCAAAGCTTTGGGTGATAACTTGCTCAAGACCACACAGCTATTAAGCTGTGAAGCCAAGACCCGAGTTAAGTCATTTGGACTCCTGGGATGTTAGCCATTAGGCAGTCCTCCCTTCCAGGAGTAGCCCGGCATCCTGGGAACATCTCCTGTGGACACGTGGACACTGACCACAATCAACAATGGCAAGTGGTACATCAATGTATGCTTTGTTGAAATTTAAGCTTAAACATTTGGAATATAATAGTTAGAAATCAGTTCATGATCGGGGAAGAAATACAGAAAAAAGACAATGAGAAGTATGAGAGCCCGTCTGTGAAATCAAGCAGTCCACACTCCATTGCTTATAGCATTAAACTTTGAAAAACATGGATAGTATGATGAGCTTAGGCAAAATACTGAACAAGACACAGAATCACTGGGAAGGCAGCCAAGAATTACTGTCACTTCTACTCCAGAAGGGGGCGCTGTACACCAAAGCCAGAGAGAACTGGTCCTCTTCAGAGACAGCTTGACATTTCTCAGATTTGGGGGGTTTTCTAATCCATAAACAAGTAAAGGTATGTGATTCAGGGTCAGTGAAGCAATAGGCCTTTGACTGCTTATTTATAAAGGACATTTCAACAACAAAAAGAAAGAACAACAACAACAAAAATAAATAAAGGACATATCACAAGCATTTAATATCCCAAAAAGAAAGCTTTTCAGAGAAACATTAGAAAGTTGTTCTAGGTTCTGTTTTGCTGATCATACCCTTTCTTTTCTTTCTCATGGGTGACTCAAAATTTTAATCAATGAACAAAAGCCAGATGTGACTGGAAACTAATATGTTACTGTTTGAATTCATGTAGATCAAGAAGAAAACGGAAAAATGAAAACCACAAATACACCCCAAATCTCATTCAACCAATAAGATTCTTCTCTTTTAGATATTTTACAGAACTGCTAATGAGTTGTCAATAATTACTTTATTGAGCATCTGCAAGGTGAATAGCATTGTATATAGCTTCAAAACATCAAATTGACTTCTGCCGCATCCTCTGTAAAGCCATCCCTGATTTCCTTGGTTTTGTTGCTTTTCCTCCTGTGCTTCCGAGAACGAGTTCTAGTATCCTTATGGCAGCACTTACTACGATGGGTTACATGTACCTATTGTACCATGTTTCTCCCCACTAGATTTTGAACTCCTCTAAGGTGAGATCTGTGCATAGTTCATCTCTGCAACCTTGGTATCTCATAGACAAATGAATAATTGAATGAAAAGTGCTTCACTTTGGTTCCTTTTCCCAACTCCCTAGCCTGCATTTAGGTGGAAGTACTAATGCTCAGTGAGAAGCCAATGCTGAAAAGGCACAATGGAAAAGAGGAGGGTTCAAAGGTGTGGCTAGTCCACAGACTAAATCAGCTCCATAATCATGTGAGTTGACTGACCTCCCTAAGGACCTGAGAACATAATAGAGCCACAGCAAAACCCTTAAGCCGAGGGTGGTGAGATGGTGGCTCAGTGGCAGAATTCTCACCTGCCATGCCGGAGACCTGGGTTCAATTCCCGGTGCCTGCCCATGCAAAAAAAAAAAAAAAAAAATTCCATGGGTGGGTGATGGTGGCACAGTGGCAAAGTTCTCACCTGCAATGCTAGAGACCTGGGTTCGATTCCCAGTACCTGCCCATGCAAGGAAAAAAAAAAAATCCTCAAGCCAGTGGTGGGGTTCATAAATTCAAACTCCCACCTCAAAGTCCCAAGTAGCTCATGGGGAACAGATGAGCAGTCCAGCTACCAGCTGGGGCTTCAGGCCCAGAACAGCCAGTTCCAGCGAATTAGAGGCTCAGCCAACACTAATAGTCCAGAACCAAGAGTTTCAACTACCAAACCTTAAAGCTACTTTTTGTTTATTATTCCTCCCCAGATCTCAAAAAAGGCCCCACAAGAATAAGTAGACACTGTAAGTGAAAAGAAGAGGTTTTCAAATGGCTCTTGAGAGGTACAGTTTGGATGCCCTGTCCTTGCATGTTGTCTGGGGGCTCAGGCTGCCATGGAAGCCCTCTTTGGGCCTTTAAGAGGCAAATACGTAGCACTGGGAATAATGGATTCCATGGGCTGTTGTAAGCATGATACTGTGCACGGATGACTAGTTGTCTTCAGCACACTTTCCAAATCCAATTGATTAATCAGGGCCTGGAGTCAGTTTGGCGGTTTAGAACATTCAGCCATGGTCCAGGGAGACAGGTGAATAGTAGCACATATGCCACATATCTGACATCCCAGGTACGACGGTACAGGTGCAAAAGACTTTGGCTGCTGATCTGTCATCAACTAGCCATGAAACTGTGGGCAAGTCTGTTGCCTCATTGTGCCTCAGTTTCCTTTATCAAATGAAGGCTTGGCCAGGCTGTCTCTGGGGTTGCTTCTAAGATTCCCATTCTTTCATCAGCAGGATTCATGACCCATTAGCATGAAGGAAAAACCTCACCCTTCCATCTACCTTCACACTGCTGAAATAAAGGAAAACCCAAGTATGGATTTTTACACTCACTTACAGAAGTGTTGTTAAATACTGCTGAAGAGTCTTAAATAGTTAAATGTAATGCCTATCTCCCTGTCTGGGGTCAAACTCCCCAACCTTCCTTCACAAAGCAATAAGGATGGCAGGTTGCTGGCTGCTATTCTACTGTGGGTACAGTTCAACAATCCTTCTGCAACCTATAATTCTCACTGTAATCACGTTTCCCATCAACCCACACAACACAAACAGTTGGCACATCATTTTCTCTTTAAACATGTTGACCTTTTGACCTTAATTTTTGCATCTGACTTTCAGTTGACTTGTGGTCTGAACCGTCAAGATCAGTATTTTACATCTGGCCCTTCCCTACCTCACAGAAACTCTTTGAATACTCAGAAAAATTCAGGTGATTCCATCCCAGCTGTGGAAGGTAAAGCAAAGTTTGAGACATTCTGCTTCTTCCTGCTACCATTTCTAATGCAAGATTTAAAATGACAAAGTGCTTTATCAAAAAGTTGGAATTAGCTATGAAATTGAACTTGCATCAATGATAAGGCTGTGTTCTCCAACTACGAACACACAATAAAAACAATTTCCTAAGAGAACAATTTTTACTTTGTGGTTCTTTCTATATATTTATACCAAAATATTCATTTAGAGATAGAAGTCAGAGCATTGGATGCTTGTTTGATGTACAAGAAAGTTTGATCTAGTATGTTGAAGAATATGAAATTTCATGTTAACATGAAAGGTCTTTAAGCCCAACCTTGTCAGCCAGAGATTTATTAATATATACCAAGTCAATCCAAGCTTGGCTGAAGAGGTCCTAGGATCTACAGCAACTTGTCAGAGCAGGGATCTCACCCTTCTGGTCTCTTTCTTACACCTGACAGAACTGTATTACACTGTTCAAGGAGCAAGATTTCATGACCTAAAAGAAAAACACAGCAAAATTCAACTTGGAAAACAAAAAGAAACCCTCGCTGGTCTTTGGGAATCATGGAAAGCTAAGAGATAGAGCAGATTCTGTAAACCCAGCTTAAAAAGTTATCTCAGCAGAGAAGCATCATCTGCACTTCACCAAGGTCAGTTGAGTTGGGAAGAAAAAGAAACAAATGCTAACAAATTGGCCAAGGATATTTATATTAGTTTTGCCTTTAGTCTCAGAGAGTAATAGTGGGAACAAGACTCCTTTCTCCTTCTCTCAGAAGCCCCTTCATTTAAAGTTGTTGTCTAATTCCTGTAATTTTTTATTTTTAGTGAACACCAGAGCATCATAGGTGATCATCTAGATCAGAGTGGATGCCTGAACATATTAACAGCTTGGAAACTTATACATATCACTGGAGGTACCCACACATAACCCCTTGGGTTAAGTCTAAATTGCACCACCTTTCTTAGCAAAAACAGGCAGACTCCCCCATCAAAGGCCAAAATGTCATCATAATTGACAGCGATCAGAAACTCATTGTAAAGAAAAATCATTCCAGCTTTCTCTGTTAAAAAAAAATCATATTCACTATGGTTGGACACCATTCATTGCTTGGATTCTATAACTCTCCAGAATTGTCCCAAGTAACCTTGTAGCCAATCCGTTTGCAGACACCCAAAATAACTTGAAACAGGCCACCCATGGTGCCAAAAGCAGTGTCAAAGAGCAGGGAGACAGTACCACCAAGGCCCACAGCAATGTCCTTGCACACGACGGGAATAGCGCCCATGGTATACACAGGGAAAGTGGCCACATCTACAAGGACTCGGACAGGGATGCTCAGAACACGGCAAACAGCCTTCAGCAGACAACAAAGGATCCGGAGGACAGCCCTGATGATTTTGGCCATGACCCTGAGCACCTTCCAGGGAATGCTCACCAACTCTTCCCCAATGGCCATGAAGTATGAGATGGTGGCTGAGCCCAGGTTGTAAACGCAACTTTCTAAGCCAGTCATCACCTGCTTGGTAACATACCACAGGAAATATACAAAGGTCTTCAGGATTCCTACCACCAGGTAATAAATTAATTGGAAAAGCTTGAAGATGGGGGTAGTGATGAAGCCCATCAGTCTTCCCAGAAGGCTACTACCCTCTCCAGAGGCCTCTGGAGGCAACAGAGCTGACCTTTTGCCTATTGTGCTGGAAAGGGGAATGGAGCTCTCTTTAGATTGCACCATTCGCTCTTCATCCTGTACTTGGTTAACCACTTCTAGGATTTTTTTCATTTTCTCTGTGTCTTGCTCAGTTTCACCACAGTTATTCTGGAACAGCTGTATGTTAAATGGGAGCAGTTTCTCGAGATCTTTCACCATCACATCTTCTATGATGTCACTATTCTGTGTGCGTTTGACAAAGCCCATGGCCCAACCTCCAGGAACAGCACAACAGGCTGCCAGCCAAACAAACTCAGGGACTGTCACTCTGTCTTTAACCTTGTGGTCTGACGGCACGGCACCTACAACGATATATAGGTCTTCCTCATGGCCACACTGGGAGGTCAAGGCCCGGTCCATTAGGCTATTGAGATTCATGTACCATCGTTCCCTGAAGGACGGAGTCATCGGAGCTGCATTTGTAAGAGTAAATGTGGCCATCTGGAAATCATTGCTAAGGGAGAATGGGTACAGCTGTCCTCTTTGGTAATCAGAATCCAGGTAATCTGTATTCAGGGCTTGCTTGCTTCCCAGATTGTTCACAGATTTGACAGCATCAGCTTCATTAATCACCTCTTCCAGGTTGCTGTTGGGGTCGTCGATCTGAAAGGAGAGAACAAGTGTTGAGGTTATCCTCATTCATAGCAGAGCGTGTGCACATGAATCATTCTGCCAAGATTCTAGAGAAATCCCTTTTTCATGATTATGTGGAATGCTTAGGGTTTGGAAGGGTTTGCTTCCCTGATACAAGCAAACTTCTTTCTTAAGATCCCACAATTCTGGTGTTTGCGATTTCAGATAGGCTGTGTGGTGACTGAAGCTGTATGTACCCTAGAAAACCATGTTCTTAAGTGTAATCCATTCCTATGGGTGTGGACCCATTGTAAGTAGGACCTTTTGATGTGGTTACTTCAGTTAAGCAGGTGAGGCCCACCTCAAGCAGAAGGGGTCTTAATCCTATTACTGGAGTCCACGTAAACTGAGTGAAATTCATTCCCAGAGAGAGAAAACCACAGGGACCAAGGTGCTGACACGCAACAGAACCAGGAAGTTAATGCAGAGGCCAGGAGGGGCTGCCATGTGCGCTGTCGTGGGGAAAGCTAAGGATGAAGGATGGCCACAGCTTGCAGAGAACCCCACAGTCTTCAGAGGAAAAGCACTGCTTTGACGATGCTTGATTTAGACTTTCTTTTAGCCTCAAAGCTGTGAACAAATAAATTCCCATGGTTTAACCCCACTCTTTGCTTGAGCAGCTCAGGAAACTAAAACGGGCTGCTTCTAATTTTACTCCCCATGGGTACCTGACTCTTGCTCTGCAGTAATCACCCCTCCCCCAGTACACCATCATGATGTTCATCTTTTATCTGCTTTGGTCTTATGGATTTCACAGCTCTTTTTTGCATATTTTTCTATGGGATTCAAATGAGAAGTAAAAGGAAAACAAGGAGAGAGTGAGCTCAACGAAGCCCATAACAATGAGAACTGCAATTCAGAAAATCAGCTTCCAAAGTTGACTGCAATTTAATGCACAAATTCTTAATGAATGTTTACACAATGTGGGTATATGAAAACAATCAAGTCTAATTATTAGAACATTATTTAAAGCAAATTGAGGGAGCTGTATCTTTTGCTTATTATTAGATATTTACGAGGCCAAGGTATAACTCAACTTTGAGCAAAGCCTTCATAACCTTGAATTTCGCAGTGACTTCTTACATATAACAACAAAAGCATGAGCAACAAAAGGAAAAATAAATAAAATGCACTTCATCAGAATTAAAAGCTTTTGCATGTCAAAAGTCATTACCAAAAAAAAGTAAAAAGATAACCTATAAAATGAGAGGAAATATTGTTAACTATATATCTGATAGTTATATATATATATATGATATATACCTTATATATCTATATATACATTGAGAGAGCTATCCAGAATATATAAAGAACTGCTACAACTCAACAATACAAAGACAAATAACTCAATTTTAAAATGGGCAATGTACAACCTTGTGAATATGTTTAACTCCACTGAAGTACACAATTGATAGTAATTTCAAGTTGTATATATATCACCAGAATATAACTGTACAACATAAAGAGTGAACCCAATGTAAACTATGGAATATAGTTAACAATATAATTATAATAATAATGTTTCATCAATTGTAACAAAGGTAAAAAAACAAACAAACTGGCAAAGGACTTGAATAGACATTTCTCCAAAGAACATTCAAATGGCCAATAAGCCGTGAAAGATGCTCTATATCATTGGTCATATAGGATATGTAATTCACGAGATACCACTTTGCACCCATGAGGTGTAAATAACAGGTATTGGTGAGGATGCAAAGAAACTGGAACCCTTATCCATTGTTGATGGGATTGTAAAATGGTACAGCCACTGTGGAAATCAGTTAGGAGGTTCCTGAGAAAGTTAAACACTGAATTACCATATGACCCAGCAATACCACTTCTTAGTATCAACCCAAAACAATTGAAAGCAGGGACTTGAACAGATATTGTACAGCAATGTTCATAGTAGCATTTTTCAGTCAAAAGGTAGGAACAACCCAAATGTCCATTAACAGAAGAATGGATATTTTTAAAGTGTGGTATATACACACAATGGAATATTATTCAGTATAAAAAGGAATGAAGTTCTCGTATATAGTACAACATGGATGAAGCTTGTAGACTCATGTGGAGTGAGATAAGCTAAATACAAAAATATTATATGATCTTACTGATATAAAATACTTAGAATAAACATGCATAGATACAGATTACATTAACAGATTATGAGAGGTCAGACGGTGAAGGAATGGAGAGTTATTGTTTAATGGGCGCAGAGTTTCTGATTAAGGAGACGTAATTAATACACTGAATAGTACACTAGAAAGTGGTAATAATGAAAATTTTTGAGTTGTATATATATTACTTCAATAAATTTTCTTTTTTAAAAAAGTCAAATTTGACCAACTGCTTTTTGAACGAAATCTCCACATGACATCTGCTATTAACAATTCATTTTGGCCTTTGTCAATCTAGATATGTATTATATACCAGTTATAAACAATGTATACAGCTTCTCTTGGTTCTGCTTTCTTCTTTTTGCAATTCAGCAGTCTAATGTATACACTCACTTTGTCATCCGAAAGAACAAAGGGGAAGTGCTCAAGAATATAACCTAGTTTTATGTTTTTATCTCCCAACCTAGATTGTAAGCTTCTTGAGACCAGAGACTATTTATACTCCTCATATAAATATAAAGCCTGAAATCTCAAGGCACTCTTAACCTTTATGCCCTGAGATGGCCATCACAGCAGTATTTATAATAGTGGGAGGTCGAACAAGCCCATATTTTCAAAAATGGGGAAAATTAAATAAATGATACTACACCCATCACAGAAATATCTTGAGGTCATTAGAAGGGTTTTAATTATGAAGAGTTTATAATGATGGGGAAATACACGCCACAATGTTGAAAGGAAATGGCACTATATTGAATTAAATGATAAAAAGATTTTTTTAAGTATGAAAATATGCAAGAAAAAATCTGGAAAGAAATACGTGAAAATTGTTTGGTCACTGGGGATACTAGTGATATTTTCTTCATCCATTCTCTTGTTTAAGTTTCTTTTCCTGCACTTTCCCTGTCTACATCAATCCACAAATTATTGGTAGTATATATCACTTTCAAAATGAAAAAAAATCAAAAAACAAAAAAGAAACTAATTAATATAAGTAAATTCTTGCTAATTGATTCCCTAGAATTGGTGCTGCTCACTAAACCCATCAAACAACCCCTACTCTGCCCCCAGGGGAGTCAAGGCCACACAGATTGTGTTGTACCTTAGAGGGCAACCCTACCCTGCAACAATGAACACAAGCACGAGTGCGTGTGTGTGTGTGCACATTTGTGGAGGGGAAACAAGGGCAATGGATAAGCAATTTGGTGTGAAAGCAGGAGTATTTGCTGAAGCCGAATGTGGAGTATCCCAAAGGTTAACCCTACTCGGCACCCCAATCTTAGAGTGTGCAATGATCTGCCCCCACCATGTCTCCTATAAGGCAGAGAAGAGAAGCTCATTCATTTTGTAAAGCTTCTGCCTCTGCACTGCTATGGCTGAGAGATGTGTCTCCTGGAAATTTCAGCCTCATTCCTAAAACATGCAATCAAGACATGGCAGAGTTGGGGCGGGCCACGGTGGCTCAGCAGGCAGGAATGCTTGCCTGTGATGCCAAAGGACCTGGGTTCGGTTCCCCGTGCCTGCCCATGTAAAAAAAAAAATATGGCAGAGCAAAGATTCATAAAATCCTAGGTTTAAAGTCAGGGATTCTAAGATGCACATTTCTCCATGGTTACTAGGGTATTTCATCTGCACTTAACCTGCTGCAGGTTCCCCATCTCAAGACAGAATGGCTGGTTGCTGTACCTACATGGTGATGAGGTGTGGAGAGGGACAGTCAGGGGCGGATATTTATTGAATTACCAATTAATTGTTTTCAACATAACATCATTTTATTTGTGAGGTATTTTTTACATTATTTTACAGATGGAGAAATGAAGACTCAGAAAGACGAAGTAACTTTTCCAAAGCCATCCAATAACTAGCAGCAGGGACCAGGTTTGAGCACAGAAGTCTTATGACACTGCCCCCTTCCCAAAGCTTATGCTTTTTATTACTAAGCCCCATTTCTCCCATCTTAAATGGACACTATCAGAGAGTGGGCAAAACCTACGGCACTATGTGTAACCTCCTTTTCTCTCTGTGTGGTGGAGCAAACGATGCTCCCTAAGGTTGCAGGGGGGGCCTCCTGTTTGCCTCTGCCTAGGCACATGGCAGCTGAGCCGCTGGCCTCACAGTCTGAGCATGTGGTGGCACAGGCAGTGGGCAGGCGGCCAGGGCGCAACCACCCAAGGAACCTGGTCTGTTGGCTGTGCTGCAGGAGACTCGGTTTCTGTTGGACCCTTATTTGGCTACTCCCTTTTCCTCTCTCCGCCAGCAGGGGCAGCATCGGACAGCGAGCACCCAAGCACAGCAAACCTCTTGGAGAGAAACAGTAAAATCAGTCCCCCACCACAACTTCCTCCAATCCCACTCCAAAGAGACCCTTGAAACATTTACATAAAGGACCTCCCCAGCCAAGGTAAGCTAGACAAATCGTGTAGTTTAACTGAATCTGGACTGTGTCCTTAAGACCTTCTGTTTTCAAGTAACAAAGACTCATTCATTAAACTTGTCTCCTGTAGTAAAGGGTTTATGGAAACCCAAGAAAAGTTAAACCAACAGGCCCCATAAAGAAGCAAGAATTGTGTGTAACTTGGTGTTGCTGGAAGTGGAAATGGAGTGCAGGCAGTCGGAGGGGATCTTAGCAGTAGGAGTCTGTGAATGAGACTAATTAGACACTAATGGACTGATATTACAGAGACAGCCACTTGACTTCTCTTTCTCTCCCTCTCCCACCTGGCTTCTTCGATTACTTCTTTTTGCATAACTCTAATGTCACTTCTGCTCCTGCTTACCCAGGGTTTCTGCTCCATCATACCTTGAGTCTGCATGTGGACCATCTGGGCTTTTCTATCCACATCCCCTATCATTGACCTTTAATTTTACTTTCTTCTCTTACCTCATTTCTTACTTCGAATGCTCAAGAAATGGAATCTGATTTACATCACTCATCTTTCATATCAGGCCCTGTCAAGACAAGCCTATGGAATAGCTGTCCTCAAGTCACATGCCAACCTCTGTCCATGCAGCTGTGGCTGAGTGCTGGAGAGAGGACTCTAGTGATTCAGAAAAGGCTGCCCCGTCACCAGGGATTGTGGACATCAGGCATGTTTAATTTGGTTTATCATGGCTTTAATACCACACAATAACATGTAAATCAGTGTATATCCTCTAGCCAAAATTTAAGCACAAAAATTAAAAATAGAGACATTTCCCAAGGTTACATAACTGGTTGCTATATTTCTGGATGTTTTAGAAGATGACATTCATCTTCCATGAACCCTCCACTGAGAACCCAATTAGAGAAAAACTGAGGCCTCTCTTTCCATACTTTATGTATTGTCATCTTCTTTTTCATATTTTACATCTCATTGTCTCTCTACATTGCAGGGGCGGGGGATACAGAGAATGCCAGCTTCCCCTGAGCCTGCCTGTCCGTCCCTGTCTCATTTTCCTTTTGCTCTTCAGGTTCTGGTTGCTCACTGACCGCTGTGTTCCTCCCCAGGGTTTCCCCAGAAGTGTGAGCCTTTCCCTCCACCCCTTAGGGCACAGAGCAGCTCTGCCCTGCCCTTCCCCAGTGCAGGTCTCCTGCCTGAGCCCAATCACAACGGCCTGGCTGGAAGCACTCCCCTGGCATTTCCTCGTGTTGCCAATTTATTAACAACAAATAAACCAATTAAATGGAAACCATTGAAGAATATTGCTGTAGTTTGCAAGCTGCTGGAATGCGATATACCAGAAATAGAATGGCTTTTAAAGAGAGGAATTTAATAAGTTGCAAGTTTACAGTTCTAAGACTGTGAAAATGTCCAAATGAAGACAAGGCTATGAAAATGTCCTATCTAAGGCATCCAGGGAAAGATACCTTGGTTCAAGAAGGCCGATGGTGTTAAGGGTTTCTCTCTCAACTGAAAAGGCACATGGCAAACACAGCCACGTCTGCTAGCTCTCTTTCCAAACTCCCCCAGGGAGGTTTTTCTTGTTCATATGGGCTCTCACGGTTCTTGTGGCTCTGAAGCTTTTTCCAAAATGTTTACTCTTTTAAAGGATTCCGGTAAACTAAGAGCCACCTTGAATGGCTGGAGTCACATCTCCCTGTCATCAAAGGTTAATACCAACAATTGGGTGTGTCACATCTCCCTGGAGATAATGTGATCAAGTTTTCCAACCTACAATGCTGAATAGGGATTAAAAGAAACGGCTGCCTCCACCACTAAAACATGGCTTTTCTATGGAACATCATCCTTTCAAATTGGCACAAATATTATTTTAAATCTCTCTTCCGAGGTATCTAGTCCACCTAACCTCTGTGTTGAGTTGTGTTTTGAGTTCAGTAACAATGTTTGTCATATTTACATTTCTGTTGATTCTACTTCAAATCATCCTGTTTTCTTTTTTTCTCATGATGCTCCTTCTTTATCTTTGAAGAGTTTAGACATACTTACTTTAAAGTCCCTTTAAGATTTCTCTATTTTATTTGGTTTCTCAGTTTCTTTTGTTGCTCTACTGCTTGACTTTAAAGGTGATGGTATACTTCAACACTTTGCAATTTTTGCTGGTGAGCTTACGTTCATTCGAGGACCACTGTGTTCTGTTGAAGAAGGAAAAAAAAAATCTGGCAGAGTCCTACAGCATTCAATGATTCAAGACAAGTTTTTGAGTTGTTTTCTCATTTCAGGGTTTCCACATGGAGAAAGCAGTGAGAGCTTTTGTCACCCACACAGGGAAGTTACTGGCTCGGGGTTTACTTCTGAAGGGTGACTCTTTCTATTCATGACATGATGTGAGCAATCCTTTCCTTCACAGCTGGCAGGTAGCTTTTTCCAGCCTGCTTCTCCAGGGCTGCTGCACTTAACTTGGCCAGCCTACTTCCGGTTCCATGTCACAAACAGGGTATTTGACCTTGACTCCTGTACCCAGGCAGGCTAGAGCCTCAGGGCCCAAGTCCAGAGGACTCCCCACACGCAGCTTTGACTATTGGTTTCTTATATATTTCTGGCACCCAGAAGTTTCCTTTTCTCTCTTTTTTGCTCAAGTATGAATTTTATTTTTTTTTTTAAAGTATACATATATATTATCTGACATTGCTGCGTGTTTACAGTGGAAGAGGAGGAATTTCACATTTGCTCAAGCACTTTGTCCAGATATTTTCCTCATTGTCTCAGGCTTCGAAAGTTTCTCCTAAATTACGCCTCAATTCCCTTTTTAACTCTATAGATTTATTGTCCCTAAATTCACCTTCTTTGGTTAAATCTCTTTTTTTGTATTTAGACTACCTCTTGGAAAAGTATTGTGGAAGAGCTAAGTTTGGGATCTGATGCATGAAACAGTCTCAGAAGCCGTGGATTTGAATCTTGAGTTGGCTATGTCATGGTGATTACTGGGAAAATTCCCTAACCTCCCCAAATCTCCCGTTTTTCATATTTAAAATGCTGTTGTGATGATCTGATAAATCCAACAATTAAAAGAATGTTTGACACAAGTAAGTAATCAATACATGATTTGCTTTGAAAAAATAAGATTTTTCCATCAACTAGATACAGAATTTTATTTGCATGTGCCACACCCCTTTCAAGTCTCCTGAGGTTGTCATTAGTATAAATGGTTAAAAAAAATATTTATGCTTAGCTTTTATAAACACTTCTTGATTTTATAGATTTGGGACATAGCTTCTCTCAGCCTTCACGTCTCCAGATTTTAGTTTTCAGAAAGATTCTGTCTGCATACTGAATGCCTTGAAGGCTTCATCTTACACCCTTCCATCCACCCATCCTTTCATTTCACAATGTTTTATCACCCTCCCATTGGATGCTAGGCATTCTGGGTAGTTTGGCCTTCCTCTGAACTTGCTCCCTCATGTCTATCTTGGGATAATTGAAATTACACTCTATATTCCAGATGTAACTACTACTGCTACAGCTTACTTTTTTCTTACTATGCTCTAAACACCGCTTAGCACTTCATATTAATTCATTCATTCAGTCTTTCGACACTTCTAAGTGAGATAGAATTATGAAACCCAGGTGAAGGCACTGAGGCTCAGTTAGAGTGGGAAGCTACCTAAAGGCATGCCGCTAGAAAGGGGCAGTCAGGGTTTGAAGTTTGCTCTGGCTGAATATGAAGCTGGTCCTTGTAACCAGCTGTGTTTGGTGTAAGGAGAGCAGGATTTTTCAAAACTTGTACTATGAGATTTATAGGCTAAAGGACCTTACTAGGAATAAGCTATAGGGACTCCCAGCCCTTTTCTTAAATCACATTAGTCAGCTTGTAAGCAATCCATATTTTACATTATCTATTACCTATAACTCCTTTGTCTGTTCATGTAGTTATCTCTATCTTCCTGAAATTTATCCCATTGAGTCTGCATTTTTCAACTTGGAGTCATTCAAAAAATTGGACATTACATTATAACTCACTTTACCATATCGTTTATTTTTTTTTAAAGTAAATACCTGGATTTTATAATACCCTGCCAACTCGATCTCTACTGAGAAAAAAAAAAAATGCACATTAGGCATTTCCTGTTCTTTCTGTCTTAAAAAACAGCTTTTTAACCTATGACAAAACTTTCTTTGATTCCAAGATGTTTTAATAGCGTTTGTTAAAAAAGAATCTGAAAAATATAAATAAAATCACTGTACCAGCCCCCATCTTCATTCTGCATATTTCATTCTACAAAACCGCCAAGTATATTTTAGTAGGCTCTCGCTTTCTAAAGAGCTGCCAACATGAGTACATGTGTTTAACTAAAATACCTACCTGATGTATTATATTATAAGTTATACTGAAATAGTAAGAGTATTTGATTAAAGCAGTGTTCATATATTCCTTCATCCACTGGCACTTAATGAAGTGACATAAGTCACTTACATGCTCCCTGAAGACATAGCTGAATGATCTGGTTATTGCAATTACATTAAATTACCAACAACAGTGCTCTCTAAAGACAAAAATACACCTATGATGCACAGAGGTCATTTCAGATTACTGTTTCTGGGTTATACCTGCCCTTTAGCATGCACCACCAAGCTTACTCTTTGGTTTCCGAGTGGACTCTCTGGATGTAGTGGCACAAACAGAACTTTCTGTCTAATCCACCTCCCCTGCTGAACTAGTCCCCCAAGGGCTGCCAATGTAATTTGATACAGTTCCTGTATTTAACGAAACTTTCCTTTTCTAATCTCAACACTGTTAAGTAGGTTTTAGAAGAACAAGCCCTCCCCTTCCCCCAACATCCTGTCCCATAAATAATCATATAATAAATTCCTTTTCAAATTTAGTACCAAGAAAAACTTTCTCTCAGCAAGCTGCTCCGTTTCCTTCTAGTAGACAGCAAAAACTTTTTAAACCCAGAATGTTTCTTTTTTGCTCAAGAATTAAATGAAGTGACTTTCGATTTTTGTGCTAATATGCATGCAAAAGAAAAAAAGGATAGAAAACTGAAAAGGAATACTGGAGGGGAAACAGTCGTCCATTCATCAATATTTATTAAGTATGTTTTATGTGTACCTAGCATTGCAAGAGGAAGTACACGTACTGAAAATACCAATACTGTAGCTAATAATAACACAACCAATATTTATTGAGAACTATATGCCAGGATTCTAAGAGTTCACATGTATTAAATCACTAAGTGGCAGAGCTAAGTGGTCATGCATTGAAGCTCCCAACAACTAGGTACTAGTATTATCACCTTTTGGGAGGTGAGTAAACTGAGGCAATCTAGATGAAGTAAAGTGCCCAAGGTCACAAGATTAGTAAGTGGTAGAACCAGGCTTTGAACACAAGAAGTCCAGCTCCACAACGGGCGTGCTTCACCATCAGCAGTTGTCATATGCCTCAGAATTGGCCTTCACATCAAGAAACCCATTATCTATTTAGGGAAACAGATATATACAAAGTTAAATAGAAAATCAAGAGAAAAACAATAGTGCAGTACAGTTGATATTAAGTACAAAATGAATGGTATAAAGAAAAAAAGTAACAGAGTTTCAGAGGAAGGAAGGACACAGTGAAAGCAGTCAGGGAAGACTGCCTGGAGGAAATCAAACCTGAAATGGAACTTGAAGGATGTGCAAATTTTTTATAAAATTAGAGAAATGGCTCAATAAAGGCCTGGCAAGACTTCTAAGCAAAGGTTTGGGGGCAGAGACCTATGCAAACAGGACTCTGAGTAAGGAAAAGCAAAAGGCTTAATTGAAAGGATAGCTGGGGATCAGATTTTTAGTGATCTGATATATAGATAATTAGCAATAGAATAATTATAACCACCATTTATTGAGTGCTTACTATATACCAGACACCATGGTAAGTGCTTTGCATCAATTATTTTGTAAAGTCCTAACACCTTTACTACCACCCTTAGAAGGAGAAATTGAGGCTCAGAGACATTGAGTAACTTGCCCAATGTCACAACAGCAAGAATGGGTGGTCCGACTTTGGCGACTGTTTCTACTGTCCAGGGGGCTTTGAAAGCTATGCTTCCAACTGGACTCTACCCTGTACACAGTGGAAAATCTCTGTTGGTGCTTGAGGACTGAGCACCATTATGGATGTGTAATTTCGGAGATACACCTGGTGGGACGGCAAAGAAAAAACCAGGACCAGGAAGGCAGCCAGGGGAATGGAAAAGGAAGGTCGTGTGCAAGATTCCTGAAGGAAGAGGCCTCGGGATGTGGTGGCTAATAGGGAGGGTGAGTGGCAGTGAAAAGATAATGCCAAAGGCTGGAGCCAAGGTCATTGGGAAATGAGGGCTCCAGTGAAAGATAAATTAGGGACTGCAGAGGCAAAGTGGACACGTTGACCTTTAAATTAGATTAAACTGACAGGCAGAAATGGTTTCTAGCAGTTGTAAAGAAAGAACAGAAGCTTAGGATCAAGGGCCCGGCTGGAGATACAAATCAGAAGCCATCACAGGGCGGTAACAATAACAAAGACTCAGTGTGTTGTGCTTTCCGGGGTCCAGGCGCGGTGCTCTTCCACATGCCTCACGGAGCCTGGGGGCCTCAAGGTGACTCGGCACTAATACAAGGGGACGCTTTGCTGTTAATAGCTGTGCACTTCTGCTGAATGTGCCCTGGGGAAATATAACCAGCACTTCCTACCCATGATTTCATGATCTTATTATTTAAGCCGACTAAATTTGTTTTCATGTCAGTTGATTTAAAGTCAATGGAAAAGAAGCAATTTCAAGTAAATAATAGTACAGGTACTCCGGCAGCATGGGAGATGACTCCCAGGGATGAGCCTGGGCCTGGCGCCTTGGGATCAACAATGCCATCCTGATGAAAAGGGGGAAAAGAAGTGGAACAAATAAGGTATCGGTGGCTGAGAGAGTTCAAATAGAGTCAAGAAGCTACTCTGGAGGTCACTCTTATGCAAGCTTCAGTTAGACATTGCTACCTGTCACAACTTGCTAAACCCTAACCAAAACCATTCCTGCCAATCCAGAAGAACATCTAGGGCAATATATAAGATTCTACAAAGGTCCCATGCACTAGAGTAACTTTCCAGAAACCTACAACCTCCAGATGGGTCCCTGGACCAGATAAGTCCTGAAATGCAGAGGGGCCAGCCCTTCCAGAACATCAAATAGTTCCATCCCCCTATCCCATATTATTGACAGCCCCTTCCAACATGAAAAAGTTAGAATGGGCATAGCCCAAATACCCCTAAAGAGTGGAGAAAGATCAAAGGTGATGGTGGAGTTATACAGAGAAGTAGGGTTTAACAAATGAGTATGAGTGCTGAATCATTATATTGATATTTCTTTTAGTCTCCAGGATCTTATAGCAGCTAGAAGGAAAAACCTAAAATTGTGGAATTGTAACCCATACCAAACTATGAAATCTGTTCTACCACTAATTGTTGCAATATACTTTGAAATTTATTGCTTTTTTTGTATTTATGTTATTTTTTACAAAAAAAAGAAGAAAAAAAGAGAAGGAGTAGTATAAAAGAGAAGACAGGATTTAACAAATGAATATGACTGCTGAATCATTATATTGGTATTTCTCTTGGTCTCCAGTGTCTTGGAGCTACTAGGAAAAAAACACAAAAAATCATGGAACTGTAACCCATACTAAACTTTAAGATCTGTTCCATAACTACTTGTTAAAATATACTTAGAAATTTATTGCTTTTATGTATATATGTTATATTCACAATTTTAAAAAGTTGTCAGGAAAAAATAGTACAGGAAAAGTTGTACAATTAAAAAAATAATACAGGAAAAGTTGTCGTACAGGAAAAGTTGTAAAGCAGATTTGCATATGACTAAAATCTGGAACATTTTGCTGCATCTGATGTACTGTTCATACAACCCTATAAAGTAGGCATTGTTATCATGTCCATTTCCATTTGTCATGGGAAAATATAAAACTCATTTAAGGGTATGTTCAAGGTTATCCAAGTAAGTGGCAGAGGGAAGACTTATTAAGCCCAGCCTCTGTCTCCAAAATTCCTAACCACATGCCAGTGACAGTCCAAGCCTCCGAGTGTGGAAGAGAAAGCAGAGAGCCACACAGCAGCCACTGCTAGAGGACAGAAGGAGAATGAAGACACAACCGGGAGGCACAAATGAAGCCACTGGACACCTAGTGCCACACCAAAATTCAGGGAGGAGAAAGTTTCAGCTAGAGGAGGGTCAACAGTGTGTGCCCTCTACCACAGAGGTAAAAGGAAGGATGAGATAATGGCCCAGGCTTTTGATGATTAGAAACTCCAGAACACCCATAGTGAGGTTTCAAAGGGCAATTTTCACTGAGGGCTGAGGAAGGAAGACAGTGGCTGGATATGGGCAAGAGGAGGCTGCAGAAATGGACCTCTTGTTTGAGAAGTCTTTAGGTAAAAGGCAGATGAATAGGGCCTTAGCTTGCAGGGCAGGTGTTACAATTATATGCAGAGATTGCCTTCCTGTCCCCTGTGCTTACCCAAAGAAAAGGAGCTTTGGGAGGTTGGGGCTAATTGGGTCTTGCTCAAGGAGAATTTTGGGGTAGTTATTTGAGGCTCAAGAGCCTCTCATGAAGCAAGGATCAGAAGGTGGGTGGCTGGAGGAGTCCTGGGCCACTGAGCAGAGTCCCAGTCCCTGAGGGTTTCTGGGCTGCAAAATCCACATAAACCTCAGGGACAAGAGTCACCTAGTGCAGATTTGCCTCAGAGAGTTGGTCACCGAGGAGGAGGAACTTCTGGTTGAATGTGATAATGATCTGCAGGAGAGCACAAATACACAGCCTTGGCTGTTGTCAGTGGCAACACTGCTCGGCAGCACACACTGGCTCTCTTCTCTTGTCCTTCCTTCTTTCACTCTCTTCTCAACTCCGCCAAGACAAGAATCATACTGTCTTCCCAAGCATTTACTGAAATAGCTCAGAGATGTGCATATAGAAGGGACACATCACTGTTCCTACCCAGCATCAAGCCCATATAAGTATTCTGATGTGATACTGGATCCCAGAGGGGGCCAGAAGACTAGGGCAAGTGTGTAGTTAGATTCAGTTGTCAACTTGGCCAGGTGAAGGCACCTAGTTCTGTTGCTGTGGACATGAGCCAATGGTATGTGAGCCTCATCTGTTGCTGATGCCATCTGCAGTGGGCTAGGAGGCGTGCTGCTGCAATGAATGACGTTTGAGTTAATTGGCTGGTGCTTAAATGAGAGAGCTCAATGTAGCACAGCCCAAGCAGCTCAGCATACCTCATCTCAGCACTCGCAACTCAGCCCAGGCCTTTGGAGATGAAGAAAGAAATCACCCCGGGGAACATTGTTGGAACCCAGAGGCCTGGAGAGAAGGCCAGCAGAGACCATCCTGTGCCTTCCCACATAAGAAAGAACCTCAGTGGAAAGTCAGCTGCCTTTCCTCTGAAGAACTAATGAAATAAATCCCCTTTTATTAAAAGCCAATCCATCTCTGGTGTGTTGCATTCCACCAGCTAGCAAACTAGAACAGCAGTGTCCTAGATGAGACCTCCAAGGTCAGCCAGAGGACTGTGACCCTGGCGGGGTGGGGGGTGCTGAGAGTGGACAGGGAAGCAGGGGTCACAGATTTGTTCCAGAATGCACAGGAGACCAAGGAGGCCTCGCAGAGGGCAAGGGTGGCCAGCTGGGTGGGAAAGATGGAAATGGAGGCAGCTTATAATTAGAGACCAAGATTAGTTTAAAAAAAGCAACCAATGTACACAACAGGGGATTTGAAAAATCAAAAGGAAAGAGTTATCAGGAAAAGGGAAACAACTGCATGTGCCAGAGAGACTGTAAGCTCCCTGAGCACATCGTCATGTCTTTCATGCACTGTCTACCTGTCATACTGAAGAGCTCTGCATCCTTTATTTTCTTAGTATTTGCTGACTGATGACCATGATGGCAGCAATGGAAAACAGACTGGGACAGAAGACAGAAGTGTTATCAGAAGCTCATGGAGAATAGGCAACCTAGGATGAGGGGAACCTGTTCTGAGAATGCCAGGAGGATGAGGGGAGGGAGCTGAGGAAGCTGGTGTTGATTTTTCAGGGAAATGGAGGCCTGCAAACAGGGTGGAAGGGGTGACCTCAGAGCCCAAGTGAGCAGGGCCAGGGCTGCAGGGGAAGGCTAATGGCGCTGCTTGTGCAGAACAGATTGAACCGGTGCAAGCATGGGTGAAGAAGAGGACAGGCTCAGTGAAGTGGAAGGGTGAGAAGGCTGAGGGGAGAGGGTAGCAAGTCAGCAGCTCACAGGTGGAGGGGCCAGGTGCAGCCTGGCTGATGAGCAGGTGGCTGCTCTGTGTGGAGCCCTCAAGGAGTCGGGACAAGAGGGTGATGGGCTGACCACCAAAGACAGAGTGGGGGTGAGCCTTCCACTGCATTGAAACTATATAGTCATCTGCCTATCTGTCCCACTGAATCAGTGGATCAGGGCCAGTGTCTAATCATCTCTGTGCTCCCATATCTGGAATGAAGGCCCTGCATACCAGGCAGTGACTGGTATTATTGAAAGAATTATATTATTTGACCTCCACAGCAATCCTATGATGCACATAGGATTTTCTCCAGTATGCAGATGACAAGAGAGACTTCAGAGGGCACTGGCTGGCCTCTAGTCCCACTTCAGGTCAGTAGAAAGTGGCCAGAGAGGATATTCTCACAAGCGGTGGGGACAACCAAACCAGTTGCCGAGCCCTCAGTCTTGGGGTTCGCCCCTATGAAACTTATCCCTGCAAAGGATAGGCTAAGCCTACTTAAAATTAGGCCTAAGAGTCACCCCCAGAGACCCTCTTTTGTTGCTCAGAGGTGGCCTCTCTCTATAAGCCAACAGGGCAAGAGAACTCACTGCCTTCCCGCCCTCTATGTGGGACATGACTCCTAGGGGTTTAGGAAACGTAGGACAGAAATCTCAGGATGAGACTGATCAAGGGATTGAGAAAACCTCCTTGACAAAAGGGGGAACAGGGTGGCTGCCATGGCTCAGCAGGCAGAGCTCTGACCTGCTGTGCTGGAGGTCTGGAGTTCATCCCTGGTGCCTCCTGCCCATATGCAAATTAAAAAAAAAAGGGGGAGGGGGTGAGAGAAATGAGACAAAATAAACTGTCAGTGGCTGAGAGATTTCAGAGTCGAGAGGTTATCCTGGAGGTTACTCTTACGCATTGTATAGATATCCCCTTTTTAGTTTATGGTGCATTAGAATGGCTAGAGGGAATCTGTAGACCTGTAGAGCTGCATTCCAGTAGCTTTGTTTCTTCAAGATGATTGTATAATAATATAGTTTTTACAATGTGACTGTGTGATTGTGAAAACCTTGTGTCTGATGCTCCTTTAATCTACAGTACGGACAGATGAGTACAAAATATGGATAAAAAAATAAATAACGGGGAACCAAGGTTAAAATAAATTGAGGAGATTGAAATATTAGTGGTCAATGAGAGGGAGGGGTTGGGGCATGGTATGTATGAGTTTTTTTTCTTTTTAATTTCTTTTTCTGGAGCGATGCAAATGTTTAAAAAAATGATCATGGTGATGATATTGTGAGCCACTGACAGTATACCATGGACAGAATGTTTGTATGTTTGTTTGTTAAGGTTTACAATAAAAATATTAAAAAAAAGAAAAAAGTGGCCAGAGAGGAGGAACCTCAAAATGGCTATTAAGCTTTGCAGTGATTCACCTTGGGAAGGGTGGCATTTCCTTCCCCTGGAGAACTTTAAGCTGAGGATAGATAAGCACGTGCATGGGATGATTCAGACAAGATCCTGTGATCGGGAGCTGGCCTAGCGACCTCCTACCAAACTCTCCGGGTACAAAGAGGCTATTTCCTTTGGGGGTTGTTTCATTTCCCAACAAGAGTTAAATAATAGAACGAGCTGAACGGCGAGCGTTCTGTTTCTGTTCCGGCTGTGTTACCGTGTGCACGGGTGCACGCACACACTGGGAAGTGAGGAGATGCGACGGCCCCCTGCCCATCACCAGGCGCGCAGACAGCCTCTCCTTACAAGGCAGCGTGAGCGGAGCTGACAACCAACCATCGGAACATCAGATAATCTTATCGGAGCTGGCCCTGTGGACAGTCACTCACGTCGGAAGGAACTAGATCTGAGGCTTCGGCTGAGTCCTAGGGAAACCTATTTGCCACAGAAAATACCTTAGCCAGGGAAAGAGGTGCCTTTCAGAAAAGAGGAGCGAGGCTGGTGGGGGGACAAACGCAGTATTAAGGACACTTAAGGAGGAACAAACCACCTGACCTTTCACAGCTCAAAGGAAAGGAATACGCAAAGCTCAGACTCGCCCACACAGGAGGGTGAAAAAACAAGAAACAAGCCTTCCTGCTTGACATCTAAAATATTCTTTATCCGCTTGGGAATGGAAACAGATTTAAAAGAATTAGGACTTTTTTTTTTTTTTTTTTTTTTTAAGGAATGAGAAATGCAGCTTTTCATTTCCCAGGCCTGCCCTTTAGCACTAAGGCGGCTGCACCACCCTCCCGCCTTCCTCCCGGTGAATCACCTTCCTCTGGGCTCCCAGCGCCCCTCACACACCTTCCTGCCCATGAGGCCCTTTCAGCCCTGGCTTGTGCTGTGCACACCCACAGGTGTTGAGTGTGTGCTGCACGAACGATGGCGATGGAAAAATTTAGGGCCTAAGGGTTTCTCCTCCCAAGTCAGAAGATGGTAGAACAGAAAAAATAATTAAATGGTTTCCTACTTCCAATTCAGACTTTTTTTTTTTTTTTTGAAAAATTGGGGAAAAAAAACTAAAGGAGGGGACAAAATGCACCAATTCTAAATTGAAAACAGGTACAAGCAAGCAAGGCCTGAGGGAGGCCTCCTGGGAAGACAAAACCCCCCGGGGATTTCTGGGTCAGCCCCTTCTCACACAGAGCCCCAGTGTCAGACTGCTTTCGGGAACCTCAGCAAACGTACCAACTCCTTTAAGAACCTTCCAGAACCACAGTACCTTCTCAGGTTACATCAAGCCCCGGGGCTCTCCGGTTTCCTTCCTCATTACTCACAGAAGCCGGTTTTCCACTCCACACCACTTTCCTTTGCAGAGCAATCACTCTTAGTATTTGACTAGGTGGGGTACAGAACTCAGAGAAGTCAGTTACAGTGAGAAGTCACCATTTCTAGTTTTTTCCACCTTTTGAATTCAGACTAGATCAGAGGTGCTCAATCATCAGAATCAACTGGAAGCTTTAAAAACTACCATCCCCCATACTGGGGCCTCCCTGCCAGACCATTTATATCAGAATCTCTGGGGCCAGAGTCCAGGCATGGTTTTTGAAGTTCTCCAGCTGATGCTAATATATTCCAAATTGGGAACCCCTGGACTAGATCTTTTTCAGATTTCTAGTTATCAGACTCTGGTGAAAATTAAGCCCCTGCCCTGACAGCCTCTATAGGTAATTAGTGACATTCCCTTAAATCTCCTTAGATCTTGTCAAAAATACCTATACTTCACATCAGAGATTGAATTCAATCAGGTCTAAGGTGGAGCTGGGAATATGTATTTTCCCCCTTTATTTATTTTTATTATTTTTATTATTAGAGCAGTTGTAGGTTTAGAGAAAAATCATGCAGAAAGTTTGGAGTTCCCATATATCCCTCCCCACTCCTTACCTTTCACACACAGTTTTCTCTATTATTAACACTTGATTTCTGTGGCACTCTTTTTACAACTGATGAAACAATATTATTATAATTATACTATTAACTGTAGTCCATACTTTACTTCAGTGTTTACTCTTTGTGTTCTACAGTTCTATGGTTTTTAAAAATTTGTATTATGATAACAAATACACAACCTAAAATTTCAAGACCACTTGTAAATGTACAATTCAGTGGTGTCAATTATGTTCCTAAACCACCAGCCCAGGTGAGGCTGAGGCAGTTGATCCATGAGCCCCACAATGAAAAGCAAACATTTAAATCATCTTTGAGGTAGGACCGCTGGGCTTGATTTATTCCTGTGTAAGGGGCATCAACCACAAATCACAAGTATTAGGGCCATTTGGTCAGCTAATATTTTGATCATATAGTATGTGTGTAAACACGGATTTCATGCCTTTTTCATATGTAGAATGGGAAGTCTGGTTTTGCTCTGGATACTCTTTTGAACATATCCTTACTCTAACACTTTCAATGACATCCTCTTACTTCCTGGTTATATGACAAAATGACATATTCATGGCTCCCCATTCCCCTCCCCAAAAAAAAATTCCACCAACTTCTGCTCTCAAACCTTCCCTTACACTTCACCAATTCAGGCCAATCCCTGTCCCCCAACCACATCACTTACATAACCTTGCTCCCCCCTGCACAACTGCCCACGTCACCGTTCTCCATTCCTCTCTGCTACTTAAGTGGGGTGCCAAGGCTCAGCCCAAACCTCACGCCCCCTGTGCGGAGTGAGTGCTCTCCTTTTGCCTCTCAGATCCATTCTCCACTCTGCTCTGCTCTCCTGTGTCCTGGGAAGCTGACTCCTATGGACCACATCACCTGAGCTCCCTGACTCTTCAGAGCAGAGCAGCCAATGGGGAGGGCAAGGAGAGTTAAGAGAGAGAGGCTGGAGATTTATTCCTTTGCTCCTTCTTCCCCCCACCACATTGGTTGCCAGGAGTCTGGCTCTGGTGAGTGTCTCTTCAGGCACAGCTCTCACCAGGAGCCCACCCCTTGCCCCATCAGGCCTAGGGTGCTATTAATCATCCCTGGGGGTTCTCACCATACCTTGATGACACCCTTAATTCTCTGTAAACAGTTCCTTTATTTTACTAATAGAATTTATAAATTAAGTTCTATTAGTTAAACTATTTGAGAGTGTCATGTGCTTCCTGCCACGACCCTAATTAATACAGCCCTTGTGAAGTCTTCTCCAAGATCGCAACCCACCCTGTCCTGGAAGATCACACTCACCCCTGGGTCTCTGTAGCACACACACTGCATACGTGGCCAGTACACAGAACACAGTCCTTTGAGAAGTCTAATCTGGCGTCCACTCTGGGCAATCCCAGCAGATACCAGGTATATCAGCCTTTTCAGTCAATGTGCCTCAACCTCTGCTTCTAGCTTAACCAGGTATTTCTGACGCCACCTCTGAAAGAGCAGCATTTCTTACTACATGACTGCCTTTTATTCACCTTCACGCTAGTTCCAACCAGGGGCCAGCCCATCTGCCCAGCAACCAACCAGGAAGCTTTCTTGGGATTTCAAGATAAGAAACTCAAAGAAAGACAACAATTGGTGGAAAGTTTGAAGGCTCCAAGATTCATTTGAGGGTTGGCAACCAGACTCACCCATGGGCAAGCAGAAAGACTGGCCAAAAGAGAGAGGACAAAGGAGACCTGGAGAGAGACCCTGAAGCCTCTATGAGACCATTTCATTTCCTGAAGTTTCTGGGCCCCAGTTCCTCTGTAGACTATGTGTATCTTAATTCTTGTGCCTGCAAATCTACCAGCAATATCTTTCAATAACCTTGCCCTTCACCCAAATAAGTTTGGGTGAATTTATGATTCTTATACCAACAAGCCTGAATCATCAGGAGCCCTGTATAAGAACCCAGTCTCTAAGCCTCCTGAGGGAATAGAGGCAGGCACCTTTTAGATGATGGAATCTTCTAGACACTGGATTAAAACTAGGAACAAATGAAGACACCAGGCTGTACTGGTCCCAGAAGTCAGGGAGATGATCAGGGGGTCATACCAGGGGACAGAAAGAAGGAACTTACTCCACATTCTCCAACAGAGAAGACTATCAGTGAGCAACAGCAACCAGAAGATGTAAAGGGGCAGCTGAATCCAGGGAAGTTGAGGCCAGTCATCTGTAAGATGGGGACGGAGCAGGGGTGTGTGTGTACGTGTTGAGGTGGGAGGACAAGCAGTTCAGCAATAATACTAGACAGACCTAGTATTGTGGTGCCTGCATCCTGGTTGACCCCAGGCAGGCACATCTGAGAAACAAAGTGTACTTATTCAATGAGCACTTAAGGGATTTGTATCGAGGGCTTAGCCACAACACAGAGTGCCTTTTGCACACACTGTCTCACTGAATCTTCATATCTCCTCGGTGGGATCAGATGACATATTAGCCCCATGCCATAGATGGGGAACTGAGCTCCATGGGATTCAGTAACGTTTCCAAGGTCACACAGTTGGTAAATGACAGAGCTGGGACTCCATCCAATGTTGTCTCACTGCAAAACCCATTTTTAACCACTGTTATGCTCAGTCCTGGCCCTCTGGAGACTAACAGCCTAATGGGAGAGAGGATTATATAAACCACTTCTTGTTTATGATCTGCCTTCCAGACAAAGTAATAAGACACCTGAGGGCAGGAACTATGTATTGTTCTAGGACTAGTTCTCAGGCTCCTATTTCTTAGCTCAGATCTGAAATTTCAATAAATGGTTTTTGAGGCTAATGATAATGACAACGTTGATAAAAGTATCAAACAGCAGCTGGATGAATGACCACTCACCCTTTACAAAGTTAAGATTCTAGAGCTGCTGGCCAGGAATGAATCAATGAATGAGCAGATGACCAAGCAAACAAACAAGGAGAGTAAGCCTGTTTCTATTCCTGAAGCTCCATGTAACTCCATGCTACCTTCTAAACCCCAATTCAATAACAGAGATGAGAACAAATTGATGATAAACGCCTTTCTCGGACTGGCTGACATTTATTGTATGAATGAATGTTTAGAATAACTGGGAAAAAATACACACACACACCTTAACTTCTTCCTTTTTGACAACTAGCCTAAGGCATGGGGCCATGGCAGGGATGGGGAACAGAAGCGTACCCAGTACTGACAGCAGCAAAAGCAAGAGCAGCGACAAGTGTGGTCAATGAACTACCTGGGCATGGAATTGCAGTTTTAGAGATAACCACTGTCAACTCAATTATGGAGTTACCTTCATCTGAAAACTGGGAGAAGTTCATAACCTTTCTTCACACAAGATTATAACCATAGGTACCTTTCTCCAAGGTCAACAGGCAAAATTTACCCTTCCTTTAAAAGAACATTAGCGACCCTTTTCCATAGCATAACTATGGGGGGGAGGTGGGGAATGGTTTATTTTCATCCAACCTAAACTCTCCTTGAGCTATTTAAGTTTATGACCTCTCCTCTAAAACACAAAAGAGACAAAGAACATCTGCTCTCAATGCTGTGTAATAAATATCATTTGATGCTAATAAATACGCTCTCAGGCAAAATAATTCCCATTTCCTTGGCCTTTTCCCCTGGGTTTTATGATTGTAGCTCTTCTTCAAGTTTCTGTATGTGAGACTGTAGGGCAGCAGAGTTTTGCAACAGCACAACAGGTTAGGAATTAGGAGATGTGTTGTCTCTGTCACTTATTGGCCTTGTAACTTTGGGAAGATTCATTGACCTTCCCTGGGCTCCATCTCCTCTTCTCCGAGAGGACGACAGCGCTTCCTCTTCAGGAGCACAGGAACAGGAAAGAAGATAGGATTATTTCAAGCCATCCATATATTATACATTAGATTTCCTTGAAAGGAAAATGTGATAAAGTAGACTTTGCATTTTCTAAACAGAAATGTTCTCTGTAATAAATCTCGTTTATGGTCAAATCCCCTCATCAAAAGGTCCCGTTCACTGTCACTCCATGGGTGTGATGACTGTTGGGGGGAAATTGTCAGACGTGGTTTCACAGAGTCCACAGGGACCTTGTGACTAGAATAAAGGGCATGAAAAAGTAATGAAAGTGCATGTGTTTTTATGTGTTATGAAAATTTCTGGAATGTCATACACACACACATACATGCACAAACCACGAAGATGTGTTATCTGTGAGCAGTGAAATCTTTTCATATTCTTTTGAAATGCCCAAAAACTATTTTTGCCATGAACATGTATACTTTTATAGCCATTAAAAAAACTCAACAAAAATAACCACCACCACCACATGCCCACATGGAACTTAGAATCTAGTTGGGCAGGACTCAGTCACACAAATAAATGCATAACTGCAACATGCTAGCAAAGAGAAGTGTATTTAACGCTACTGGGGAGTATTATGGGAGAGTGGCCTTATTGGGAAGACCACAGAAGGCATAAGAACTAGCAGACACAAAGACCCTCTGGTGGGAGATAACATGGAAATAAAAAGAAAATTAAAGGAAGCAACATGGGGCAGAGCTAAAGGCAAGGCAAATATGTGATACCAGATAAGACAGAGGACATGTCAACCATGCAGGACTCTGGAAACTACGATAAGGAATTTCATCCTTATCTGAAGAGAAATGGGGAGCCCTGAAAGTTTCCAGTGAGACCGTTGGGCTCACAAGATTAATGTTTTCAGGGGACATCTCCGGCTGCAGAGCAGAGAAAGGATAGAGGAGAATCAGGTGGAAAGATAACCAGGTAGGAAATTGTTTTGCAAGGGCCTAGAAAAAAGACGATGGGAGCCTGGACCTCCAAGTGTGTGTAGATGATGAAGATTAAAGAGTGAAGTCTGTACAACTAAGGAGCAAAAAGTAAGGTCATCAATCATCACAGTCAACTCATCTGTGAAGGACGCATCTGATGTTATGATGGGTAACGTAATTCCAGACGCAATGAAGACATCAAAGAATGAGGAAAGGTTCTTTGTGGCTCACAAAACTTGGCTTTCATTTTTCCATAATTCTGTGTGCCGCTAGACTGTAGCAGATGCCCAATCTTTCAAGAGCATAAACATTGTTCATTTCCATACATAGTCCCCGTTCAATCATTCATCCTGGACAACTCAATCAACAAATTGATCAAGAGAGGAAAGATCCAGTGTGGATCCATTTCTTTCCTTTACAGGGAAAACAATGGTAAGCAGATTTCTTGAGACCAGCACTGACATCTCCCAAACACACAGGGAAGGTGCATGTACCACGCTGGGGGTTTGTATCGAGATTGCACAGGACATAAGAGCAAAGGTAAGAACGTGTTGAGGTAAAAAACATCAATCATAAAAGGACAAAAGAATTTCTGCAGCTTTGAGGAGGTGGGGTTTTCTGAGTCAGAGCAAAGTTCCAGAGGTGGGCTTATTGCATTTCTGGGTTATTCCGTTTCGAACAGTGCTTTGGTCAGCCAGCTTTATTTCCCCCAGGGACCCAGGGTTGGTGCATGAGAGGTTACTCTTGAACTGGCTGGGAATGAAGGACGGATGAGGGAGTGGACTTCCCGCCTCTGCTCTAGAGGTGGAGCTTGGAGGGTATGTTGTGACTGGCACTCCCTTGCCCCCCAGGCGACTGGCATCTGGTCAGAAGCTGGGCTCTCCTTAGACTCAAGTACCGCACCCAACTGCCAGCCCTGCCTTTCTGGCAGCAACAGCTCTATACCCCGTAGATGGAAAACCCCTCCTTTTTCCTTGCCCTTCTTTTCCATCCACACCCAGGAGATAATACCTGTTACTTGACAGTTAACACAGTTTTTATATGCTCTATTCCCCCACCCTAACCCGGTGCCTTATGGAGAGTCTACTTGCAGGGCATCAGAGGAAAGGCTCACGACAGATTGAAACAGGGAAAGACTGCAATAGGGGGCAGCAGTGCCCTCAGCCCAATGCAGTATTTATCAAATTTGGACCACAACAGAGGCGGTAAACATCCGGCAACTCACTGCCTTGTGGCTGGGGGGGTTGGGAACAGGCTCTGCTCTATGAAGTCATGGTCAATGAGTGTGTAAACTTTCAATAGAGGAACTGCACTCAAGAGAGCTAAATAGGAGCTCTCCCAATAAATTAATGGGTTTGGTAATAGAGGCAGTTCTGTGCATGTGCACTGGTGGGTATCTGACTGCCAGGGTTAAGTCCCAGTTCTACCACTTACTAGCAGGGTGAATGAGGGCAAGTAATTTAACCTCTCTGTGCCTCAATTTCCTCCTCTGTCTAGGAAGAATAATAACAGCACCTATTATTTCCTATTGTTGCTGTAAGGAGTAAGCAAAATTACACGTGAAAATATGTCTAGCAAAGTACCCACCATATTGCACCAGTGCACTCTAGACCCTAACTTGAAGCTCCACCGAATACCTGAAGGCATCTCACACTTAGGATGTCCAAAACCCAGTTATTGATGTGGCCCCAAACCAGTTCCTCCTCTGGTACTTCTCTTATTCATAGCAACTCCATTCTTCCAGCTGTTCAACCCCAAACCTTATAGACACCTGGGACTCTCCCCTTTCATCACCACAAAGACTCTTGGCCCTTTCTTCAAACTACATCCAGAACTACACTGTCACTACCTAGCCCCACACTGCCATCTCTCTGACCCAAGCAACCACGGTCTCTCTCCAGATTACAGAGGCCCCTAAATGTTCTCTCTGCTTCTGCCTTTGATCCCATAAAGTCTGTTTTCAACACAGCAGCTAAAATAATCCTATTAATCCTCTGCAAAGAACCTGCACAATGACTTCCCATTCCACAAAGACAAAAAAGCCAAATTTCTCATGAATTGTCCCGAAAGCCCTAAATGATCTGCCAAGCCCCTTTCCACCTCTCTGGTTTCACCCCCTTCTCCTCTTCACATTTCTCCTACTTTATCCTTCTCTAGCCACACTAGCCTCTTTGTTCTTCCTCAAACACCAGGAACACTCATGCCTCAGGGCCTCTGCACATACTGTTCCTTCCATCTAAAACACTCTTCCCCCAGATACCTGCATGGCTGACTCTGTCACTTCCTTCAGGTCTTTACCCAAAAGTCACCTTCACCATGATGCTTCCCTGGCAACCCTTCTAAAATGTTACCCTTTTCTTGATATTTCATGTCCCTCCTTGCTTTATTTTTTTTTTCTTAGCATTCATCACTATTTAATAAGCTATCTCTTTCACTTATTTATTTTGTTTTTCATGTGGGTCCTCTATTAGACTTTAAGCAACATGAGAGTACGAATTTTTGTCTGTTTGGCTTACAGCTGTATTCCCAGGGCCTAGAATAAATAGTGCCTAATGTATAGTAGATGCTCCATAAATATTTCTGAATTAATCAACAGGGTTTTGTAAAAACTTAGGTGTCCCTGCCAACTGAAGGTCATTCAAAACTGAAGGCCACTCATCTTTAAAATCAAACTACAGATCAATTAGAAATAATGTAATTCAATTACTATTTTCAAATAATATTTCATCCATTTGTGTTACTCTATAGAACTCAATGTACTCATATTTTTGCTTTGGATTAAAAACATCAATGCCCTCAGCTTAACCTCTTTTGATTGAACCACACTTCTGTCAGGCACTAGGTCAATAAAAACACAATTGGATACTAAACTGTAGTTCTACTCTTGGTTCAGCCTATGAGTTGGTTTCTTTTTTATTTCTCCTTCCCTTCAAGGGAAACAGATAAATCAGCAGGCAATGAATTATTGCCGAGATAGATGTCAAGTTCTATGGAACGAAAGCATAAGTAAGCACTCAGGTGACATGATACACATCTTAGAGGAGAAAAACAAAACAAAACCATTCTTGGATTTACAGTAATTCTAAGAGCTAGACTAGAATTCTAGGTCACTGGAAACAAGGGCTAGCGGCAAGTGGGAGGATTTTTTCCTCATATTTTCACTTTCAGAGCTGACATTTTAAAAGGAAGAGATTTAAAATCCAAAGAATAAAATCCTTATCCCCCAAAGAAGATTCCATCCAATCACCATGAGCTAATGACTGAGCTAATGACAACCTGAAGCTGGGCTTTTTTTAATACTTTTTTTTATTATATAATAGAACATATATACAAAGCAAAGAAAGAAAAAAGCAATAGCTTTCAAGGCACTCTTCAACAAGTAGTTACAGGACAGATCCCAGAGTTTGTCATGGGCTACCATACGATCCTCTCATATTTTTCCTTCTAGCTGCTCCAGAATATAGGAGGCTAGAAAGCATAAATATTTTTTTTATCATCACAATCGACTTTTCCTTCTTTTTTGTGAAAAATACCATATATACAAAAAGCAATAAATTGCAAAGTACAGCACCACAATTAATTGTAGAGCATATTTCAGAGGTTAGCATAGCTTATAATTGCACGATTTTAGGTTTTTACTTCTAGCTGCTCTAAGATACTGGAGACTAAAAGACATATCAATTTAATGATTCAACCCATACCCATTTGTTAAATCCTATCTTTTCTGTATAACTCCACCATCACCTTAGATCTTTCTATCCCTCTCTTTAGGGGTGTTTGGGTATGGCAATTCTAACTTTTTCATGTTGGAAGGGGCTATCAATAACATGGGGTAGGGAGATGGAACTACCTGATGTTATGGAGAGGCTTGGCCCTCTAGGTTTCAGAATTTATCTGGTCCAGGGACCCATCTGGAGGTTTTAGGTTTCTGGAAAGTTACTCTAGTGCATGGAACCCTTGTGGAAAATTATATACTGCCCTAGATGTTTGAAGCTGGGATTTTTAGAATGGTGTATTAAGAGCAAAGTTGTAAACCATGCAAACAACTTGATTAATTCAGTAAAATAAAAATAAAATTAAAATCTAGACACTCAATTTGTAATCTAGAAAGAAAACACTAACTTTTCATTGGAAAGCAGCATAGTAGAGTAGAAGAGAGCTAAGATCTTTGGAGTTGGGCAGACATACACTCCAATGCAGGCTTTGCCATCTAGTAGCCGTGAGACCTTAGATAAGTTTCTTAACTACTCTGAGTCTCAGTTTCCAAAACTAGAAAACAGTATCTACGTGGAAGAGTTGTAATATAGATAAAATAAATTAATTTGTGAAGATCTTGCACATGAAATAAGGGATCAATAAATAATAGTTCCTTTCCTGGATTTTCCAAATTTGGGCCTGAACTAAAAGAAGAAGGTAGAGAGCACTCACCACTGGACTGTTTCAGGAAAAAATGTCCCTAAACTTTCTGCCAATATAAGGAAAGTACTTCATCAAAAGAATAACCTGCAAAGCAAATGAAAATACTGAATTCAAAGATGAGGAAACAGCCAGAAAAGGAGAAAAGGGTAGAGAAGGACAGCATGGATGCCCCCTCTTGGTGCTGTCTGCACCCCAGTGAGGAAGAAGTCGTGAATGATTTACTTTGGAACTATCCCCAGAGTCAAGCACTCCCCAGCCTTACCCAGGCTCAAGATAATAGACTGGAATGTTATTGTTCTCTATGTTTTATGACAACACACCTCCTGGTTGCTCAGGAGGAATAGGGTAGAGGTATTTTGGGCACCTGTTTGTTAATTACTTAACTCTATCCATCTATCCATTCATTCATTCTCTCACCATACACTTTTTGAGCACCTATTGGATGAATGTGGGACAGATGCCAAGCACTTGAAAAGATACACCAATGGATGTTAAAATCTGGAGCTTGACCTCCATAGCTTACATTTTAGGAGAGATTTACAGAATTGTAGGATCAACTCTCTACTCCTACATTCTGTTCAAGTGTGTATGTGCATTTGTGTATGCCTAGCACCTATTAAGGCAATATCTTAATAAAGGATATCACATTAATAGTTATCAAGAGTTTACCACATTTCAGACACTGTGCTACATGCTTGCACGTGTTATCTTATTTATTTGACACAACCACCCTATGAAGTAAACACTATTATTACCTCTAACATACAGATCAGAAGAATAAGGCTAGAAGAAGTTAAGGTCACACAGTTGGCATATGAAGAACAGGGCTCTAAACCCAAGTCTCTTAACTAGGAGATAAGAGTCCTGTTTGGTGGGGCGGCTGCCGTGGCTCAGCAGGCAGAGCTCCGACCTGCCGTGCTGGAGGTCTGGAGTTCGATCCCTGGTGCCTCCTGCCCATATGCAAATTAAAAAAAAAAAAAAAGAGTCCTGTTTGGTGCATCCCTTACATAGAGATTGAAGTGTATGATATGTTCCATATATCTATTCTCTGACACAATGAAAGATATTAGAATGAACAAAACAATGTTTCTGATTGTCTCAGGATATGTAAACTACTGATGGAAATTAAAGATCAAGGACTTAAGAGTTTAACTTGTGACAGCTGTTCATGTGTCACTTGCTAAGATGTGAATTATGACCTCACTGGGCCCTCTAGGAAAATACTTTTGCTCTCAAATAGAAAATCCCCTTCACATGGGAGCTATTGACACCCTGAACTATATTTAAATGGCCAAGTATGTGCTACTACTTATCCTACAACTGTCAGGAAATAGAAATCAGAGTAGAAATTCTGTATAAAAGAAGAGAACTAAAGTTCTAAAGCCATTAATATAGTGGACTCCACTGTGAGGTCAAAAAATCTCCATTCTGTATGAAAGAGCACTGGACTAGGAGCAATTAGTCATGAGTTCAAGTTTAAACTGTGACCTTAGGTATATCAATTAATCTCTTGGAGCCACATCTCTAAAATAAAAAGAGTGACTTAGTTTGGTAAAATTAAGTAAATGTAAGCTCTTAACTGCCTATAAGGCCAGTTCCTTCCAGTGTTCATATTTATAAAATGAGAGGTTCTCATATGTTAACATCTCACATGAACTGACAATTTACTTTGGAAGGCCATCATGGGTCCCTCATCCAGTAATTCTTACATTAAATGGAAATGAGTTGAGATACTAAAAGGTATGATGTTCCCTGCACTAAATCAGAGCCTGGTTCTCAGGACTCCGGAGTCTTGACTAGAATCTTCCAAACCTCCTCCATCATGTTCGATGGGGAATCGTTTTCTCATCTCTTCCTTGCCTTCTCCCCATTTTCACTTTAAAGGTGACCACATACATCCCACATAAAACCCATACAGCCCTCTGTTTTCTCTCCCTCTTTTAAATCTTCCATTTGGTCTCTCAAAAGGTCCTATTTAAATTCCTCCAACGTGGGCAGGCGTGGAATCTGGTATACAACACTAGAGAGCCATTACGCAGCGGAGATGCAAATCATCTGGCTAGCCTTGATGGGATGAGCTTACAGAAGGTTCCAGTCCTGCCTATGGAACATGTTTGTATCCATGGCTGATGGCCACTTATGGGGGAAGCTTCTAAAGCTGGAAGCTCCCCACAGAGAAAGCTCAGGCAGAACATCTCACCCCCTGCTGCCTGACTTATCCTCCTACAATCAAATTACTACATCCAACATGTATTGAGTACTTTCCAAGTGCGAGACGCCAGGAACACAAGAACGAATGACACGTACTCATCAACCTCAGGGGTTCAAGGTGGGAGGACACATACATAAGCAGGTAATTATGAAACAATGGGGTAAGCACAGAGATAGAGAAACTATAGGGGAACAGAAGAGTGAAACTATAGGGGCCAGGACTTAAAACAAGAGGTGGACATAAGTCTGGTGGGAAATTCTTTCTGGAGGTGTTGTCTTAGCACAGCCTATGGAGCAGGGGAAAGAAAACACAGAGGCAGTATAGAAGGAGCATTTGAAGCAAAGGAAATCAACAAGAACAAAGAAACAGACACAACAAGCAGCGTGGTTTATGAGAGGTACCCCAGGCAGCTAGAACATAAATGTGACACTGAGGAGTGAAAAACAAGACTGGAGCTGGAGACAGGACCCAGATCATAGAGGGCCTTGCAAACTACATTGTGTAGTCTGAAATTTGTCTGGTAGGTGTCAGGCAGCCAACACCTTAAAGGCTTTAAGCATGAGAGTGACTAACTTTCTATGATCTTTAAGAGCTTTTTTTTCAAAGAGAAATTACAGGACAGTCATGAAAGCAGTTGAACTGGGCGTTGGGAGTGTGAGCCAGTCCAGCCGGGTCTGGTTGCACACAGCCTCCTGAAGTCTCCTCTCTCCTCCTCCCTTGTCTGTGGGGCCTCTTGGTGATGCTGACCTCATAAAAAGGTGAAGTGGGCACAAGGCAACTAGCATTGCAAGCTGCTGCAAAGCAGCCAAAAGTACACAGTGAGCCCAGAGCATCTCTCTGCAGTGGGGCTCTTGGCTCTGAGGCAGCCTCAAGGAGCAGATAACAGGTTTGCTGCAATGGGCGCTGGAACCTGCTGGACTCTGGTAGCAACACCTCCCTTCTTTCCTTCCCTCCCCCCCCTCCTAATGACCTCTCATTCCTGACTGACTTGACCTGAGTTTGGGGACAGCAAACACATCCTGCAGGCAGAAGCTCTGATCATTCTGACCTTGCTGGCTGGGAACTCCGGCCTCCTGGAATTTTCAGAACTGCTGTACATCCTCACTCTTTTATCTCCCCAGTGCCATTCCTCATTACCCTATCCAGGGACCCAGCACCTCCACTGTCTATGTGACTTGAATGCATCTACTTCTTTGGCAAATCAGGCTCCTATGAGTCCTTCAGTACCTGCATAAATGGCTCCTGCCTCCCTAAGCCTCTCTCAAGAACTCCTTCCTGCCTGACCCTTCCCTTCCACTATTCCTCTTTATTCTGTACACTTGAATAGACTGTAATCTTTCACTTGTATTAGGTTAGCTGCTCCAACCAGTCCCCACACACGAATCCCTGAAACTGCCATGTATTTCTTACTCATGATGTCCCTTCTACTTGAAATGACCTCTTCCTTCTTTTCTCCCTACTGAATTGAGCCTCATCCCTCCAGGCACAGCGCAAATGTCATCTTGACCTTAAGGCTTTCCCCTCTCACTTAAAAGACAGATTAAATCTAATAGGAATTTGTTAACAACTATTAAATTATAGAGGTTTTATACTGCTTATGTCATAATAGCAGCTAGTACTTGGGTGACAAGCACATCTTTGGGAACTTTACACATAATCAAGTATATAATGCTGACAACGCTCTATGATGTAGATGCTGTTACTATCTCCAAGTTAATCATCTCAAATGGAGGAACAAGGATTTAAACCCAGTCAGTCTCGCTGACCAGACGCTGTGCCAATGCTCCATCCAGAAAGCTCCACTGGCCGCCCGGGAGGCCCTGAAGTTCTCCAGCTACACTCTGTTCTTTTGGTATCCCAAGTATACCTAACACATGGTAGGAAATTACTAAACGTGCTCTGAATTTAAGAGAAATTTGTTTAGCATGCCCCATGTTGTTCTCCTGTGTATGTTCTGTCTCCCCAAAGAGTCCATGAGCTCCTTAAGGAGAAAGGATCAGGTCATTTATTTTTTTCACAACCCCATAGTCACAAAGCATAATAAGGAGCTGGGGAATACAGTGAGAGCTCCAGGGGTGCAGTTAGAAAGCAAACTAATTTTAGATTAGAATACGACTTAAATGTGTATAATTTACAAAGGCTGTTTCACATGCCTGATGGCACAGATCCCTGACATCAACAGTAAGGAAAGTAGAATGGAGGTGGCAAAGGCACAGATTGTTTGAGACCTGGCCAAGATCTCAGAGCTAGAAATATCTGAATGGGCTTACCACCCAAGCCCTTTTGAATAAAGCACATGGAAGACAGTCTCCTGGTCACCAACGTGGTCCTGGGCAGCTGTGGCCATCAGGAATGGGCAGGGCTGGGGTGTTGGCTTCTCCCCCAGCTAGGGTGGTCTTGGAGGGAGAAGCAGGACTGGGTGGCCCGGTGAGCAGCCAAACCAACCAAAGTGGACCCTGGCTGGACAATCTAGAAAGGGGGATCAAGGACCAGAGGTATGGCAGAGAGGTAGGTTCAGCAGGGTCTCTGGGGGCCTCTTGTAGGTCACCATCATCAGACCATAGGGTCATGCTTTCCAAGTGGTCTGATAATATATATAGGAAGATTTAGGGAAAACTGATTTGTCCCTCCTATCAAATGGAAGTAGTCAGTGTTCCCCAACTAATTATAACAGTTCCATTGCATCTTTAAAAATCTATGTTATTTTATAGTCCTAACACAGCAGGCAACTTAAAATCGCCTTTACTCGAGGTCGTGTGTAGAAGAGAAGGATTTTCACTCAAGGAAAGATTCTGCAGAAGGGAAGTTATTTCCTGGTAGAAAGGGTGGTGAACTTGTAGCCAAAAGATCTGCCCCGGCTTCTGGCTGGGTGGTCTGCCGCAAGTCTCTTCACCCCCTTGAACCTTGATCTTTTCTACTGTAAACTCGAGATGAAAATGCACCGCACCCCACCCCCAACCCACCCCCGTAAAAGTCGTAGCAACAGCCTGCGCCAAGGCCTGTAAGCGCCCAGCCGAGGCTCCCTGCGCAGGGATTCTTCTCCTGGATCTCTGTCTCACGCTCCTCATCATTCAGGAAACGAACGAGCCGCTGCAGATGTCTGCGCAAAAATGTAGGGAGGACCACCTCCCACTGGGACCTCCCGCCCTTGCTACTTAAGCAAAGCCTCGCAAAAAGCCAAACTGTGCTCTGGCTTTGACAGGGGGAGAGGAAGCCGTCCAGTCTGGGGACGCGGCGGGGTGGATCTGAAACCCGGGTTTCCCGACCGCAGGCACCAAAGACTTGGGGGCCGCCTTTCCCAGCCCTGCCCCTCGGGGTGGCTGCCAAGCGTTTCTGGAAGGAACCCCCAGCGGCCCCACCTCGCTTACCTGCGGCTCCACCAGCCAGCGCTGCTCGGCGCCGCCAGCCCCCGGCCGCGCCGCGCGGAACGCCGAGAACACCGGGATGCGGTCGCGGCTGCTGTAGAGCGTGGCGAAGCGCTCGGCGCCCTCAGAGCGCTGACAGATCTTCACGTGGGACTCGGCCTCCAGGCCCGCAGGCGGGGTGGCGGCGTAGAAGAACTTGTTACATTCGCCGAAGCCGGCTTCCTCCTCGCCCACGACCCGGCCTGCTAGCTGCCGGGCCAGGGCCAGGAGGCTGCCCAGCGCGAGCCAGCCTGCCCAGCGCGCGGTGCCCATGGCTGCCTCTCCGAGCGGCCGGCCGGGCGGCTGAGCGGCCGCAGTGCGGGCTCTGCGGGCTGGGCGGGGAGCGGGCGAGTCCGCCGCGACGGGCTGGGAGGGGAAGTAGGAGCCCGGGCGCGGCGCGGGGAGCGCTTGGCGGAGCCCCAGCGGGGCGGCCCTGGCGGCGGGGGCGGGTCAGCGTCTGGAGACCGCGCCTTCCTCCCTCCCTCCGTCCCTGAAGATGGCTGCAGAGGCCCGGGACCAGGCTTGGGGATGCGGGCAATGTCCCTGGGACTGCGCTTGGGCCTAGAGGCGCAGGTCCCCTGCCGCTGCGCCGCCTCTTCCCTGCAGTCCGCGGGAACGCGTGATCCCAAGAGTGGAGGGTCGCAGCGAGGTCGGCCTAGCCAGAAGGACAGGGAAGGGACGGCCACCTGGGCTGAGGACCGAGAAGCCTCCTGAGCCCACGCGCCCTAGCGACCCTCAGGGATGCAAAGGAAGATTGGGTGAGATAGCCATGGAGCTGTGACTCTTTGGAGCGGACAGAGACTCCCCCTGAAATCTGGTGAGGATTATTCTCCCTCTCCCCACGGAAAAGCACAACCACCCACTCACTCATGATTTGGATGCAGTTTTGGCTTGTCAGAAGCCTCAGCCCGAGTTAAGAAATCCTGTTATAGAAAGTTGTGTGTAGGTACCCAATACAGCCTACTGTGGTTTACCTAGCAACCGCGTTACAAACATAATCACTACTGAGAATGGAAGGAGAACATGCAATATGGTTGGGGAGGCTGGTTGAGTCATGCCTACTTCATTCCATCAGTCGGTAGGTCAATATACTGAGCCCTGCATGCTGGCCTGGGTTAGGGCCTGGGTTACAGTGGTAAACAAGAGCAGGATCCCTGCAGGAGAGAAGATACAGCCTAGTGAGAAACCTTTTCATTAAATAACCAAGCTATTAAAGGAATAATTTAAAACTGGACCTATAAGGGGACAGGATGATATAGTCTGGGAAGTTTTGCTGAATAAGTGACTTCTGGGCTGAGGCTTGAAAGAGACATTAACTAGGCAAAGAGGAGCATGTGCAAAGGGATCTCTCAGCAGAAGGGGATATGGCATGTTGGAGGAACTTAGGGACGGCTGGGGTCGGTAGAGAGCAGAAAACTGGGAAGAGAGTATGAGAGGTGGGTCTAAGGAAGGAGGCAGGTGGCATATCATTCAGGGTTGTGTAGACCAAGCTTTCGAATGTTTTAACAAGAGGGGGTGCAGCCGAGGGTAGTTCAGTGGTCAAACTCTCGCCTGCCATGTGGGACGCGCCAGTTCGATTCCTGGCCCAAGCACTTCCCAAAGAAAACAAACAAAATATTCAACAAGTGGTGCTACAATAACAGATACTCACATGGAAAAGAATGAAATGTGACCTTGCCATACAGCATACAAAAAAGAAATGGGTTTGTAAATGTTTTAACAAAACACACAATGAGAAAACAAATTTTGTGAAATAATACTTATGCTATGGCTGATATTACAAGCTGTTATTTCTATTTTAGTCTACATTATTCCACTCTCTTTTTTAAGTACTGGTGGCAATCCAAAAAATTGTTTCTTAGTGGCAGAGTTCTTGCCTGCTGTGCTGGAGACCCGGGTTCGATTTCCGTGCCTGCCCATGCCAAAAAAAAAAAAAAAAATTGCTTCTTTGACCCACCAATGGCTTATTACCTGCAGTTTGGAAAGCAATATTATAGATCATGTTATAGGTTTTTGATCTTTCAATAGTAGTGACACAATCACTTTTGCTTTCTGGCTGGAGGACGGAGGATGGGAGTGGTCCAAAATGAAGGAAGAAAAACTTGCAAAGATCCAGATGGCACAGATGGCTTGGCTTAGGATGATGGTAGTAGAGATAGAACCTGGGCACCTAGTCTGGGCCAGGTACCTTTATTAACAACTTATTGTTTAATCATATTCCCCAGTGCCACATAGGGAACTGAGGACTGGAAAATTTCAAAGACTTGCCTCTGATGGCACAGCCAGTGAGTCCTAAGTCAGATTTGGAACAGGTCTGCCTCATTCCCAAGCTTGGACTTTTCTCTAAGTCACAGCAGATCTGTAAAGTGAGGCTGTAAAGTAGGAGGCTAATTTTCAGAACAAATGGAGTTTAAGAACAAATTCTTCATAGGTACTAATGCCTGAAAATGTTAACTAGGTTTGGTCTCTGAAGTGAAATCTAAATTCGTATCTTAATTAAAATAAAAGACAGTTTCTGTGATATCATGGAAAGGGCTAGACTTGGTGTCCCTCTTGACTTGGGATTGAAGTCCCTGGTCATCTGGTCATAGTATCGCAGCCAAGTCATTGTACCCTTGTAGGTCTCTGTCATGGGGCTGATACCACTCCTGGGATGCTGTGGATTCTGGGTGTTCCCCAACATTGATGCACGTTGTCCACTATAAAGAACTATACAGATCAATGGCATCGACGTGGCAGCATAAGACATCCCCTGAAAAAGTCTCCCCAGAGATTTAGCAAATAAGAGGAAATAGTCACTTGCTGAGAGCTCCAAAGGACAGTAGAGACTGGGGAATGACTCCACAAATGCTGTATCAAAGAAAGAGAAAAATCTCAAGTAGGAGAATTCTGTCCCAGACCACCGGTGGGTTCTCATTTCCCCTCCCCCCTCACTTGGTCCTGCACAGCTTGGGATTCACACAGAGGCCCAGCTTCCTCCAACCACGGACAGAGACTGTACACCCATTCACAGCCGTGGGTTAGAACCCCAGGCACAGGGATCTAAGTCCACAGAGACCCAGGGTGGAAGGCTGCATACAAAAGGGTCCTGGGCAGGTGTGTGTATGGGGTGGGGGTGTCATAATAAAAGAGAGAGAGAGACCACCATAGAAAGACTGGTAAGAGCTGTTGTGACCTCACGAAATGCAGTTCAGTTCACTGAACCACCTAAAGGGAAAACAGACTTCTCTGAAGTAACCCACCTTTGGCATCCTGGGGTGGGAAACCCTAACAGAGAAGAAACCAGAGGCAGGAAAATCTCACAGAGGACAAAGAGGGAGAAGGTGGTGGCTTAAAATGAGCTGTTGTAAGAACGTACAGATCCTAGAACTGAAAAGTATAAGGAAAATGGGACTCTGAGTGAGGGAGAGAATTTAAACAAATCGTAGGGCCTGGGGAAAAAAGTCTGCACAAAAGCAAAGAGAAAAGATCAAGATTCCTGGAGAAGGAATAGAGGAAAGGAAGCTCTCTTTTGGAGATGAAAAACAATTGCACAAAAAGTGAAATCTCAAAAATTGCACTGAATATCCACAGAACAAATCAGATGAAGAGCTGAGAAACTCCGAACAGATAAACATAGGCTATTCTAAAGGTTTAAAATAAGTTAAACCAAGCATCAGAAAAGAGCCTTAACACAAAGCCAATAAAAAATAAAACCCTCAAAGTTAACTGATAAAGATAATTAGATGCCTAGAAAACAGCAAAAAATTACAATCCATACTAAGAAATAGGAGATATGGCTCAGTCAAGGGACCAAATTAAAATTTTGGAGGAGACTCAGAAGTTGGAACAACTAATAAAAGATGGTCAAACAAATCTCCTAAATCTATTCAAGGAAATGAAGAAAAATATGCAAAAAAGAGATAAAGAATATTAAGAAGACAATGTGTGAACATAAAGAAGAATTTGAAAGTACAAAAACAAACTTAACAGGGTGGGCGATGGTGGCTCAGTGGCAGAGTTTTCGCCTGCTGTGCTGGAGACCCAGGTTTGATACCCAGTGCCTGCCCATGCAAAAAAATAAAACGAAACATAACAAAAATTATGGGATGAAAGGCACAATAGTAGAGGCTGAAAGTACAGTAGAGGTATACATCAGCCGATTTGAACAACCAGAAGAAAGAATCAGTGAACTAGAAGATAGGAAAATCAAAATCATGCCATTAGAATAGCAGACAAAAAAAATTGAGCCGTTTCTCAGGGATCTGAGTGGCAGCATGATGCACACAGACAGACCTGTCATGGGTGTCCCAAAAGAAGAAAAGGGAAAAGGGGCAGAAAGAATATTTGAGGAAACATTGACTAAAAACTTCCCAACTCATATGAAAGACATACATATACATATTTAAGAAGCAAAACATCCTCCAAATAAAATAAATCCTACTAGACCTACTCTGAGACACATACTACTCAGAATGTCAAATGCCAAAGATCAAGAGGGGATTCTGAAAGCAGCAAGAGAAAAGTGATTCATCACATACGGGGGATCTTTAATAAGTTTAAGTACTGATTTCTCATCAGAAACCATGGAAGCAAGAAGGAAGTGATATATTTTATGGTACTGAAAGAGAAAAACTACCATCCCCAAATTCTTTTTCTGGCAAAACTGTCCTTCAAAAAATGAGGGAGAATTTGAAGTACTTACAGATAAACAGAAACTGAGAGAGTTTGTAAAAAGGGGACTTTCACTACAAGAATTACTAAAGGGAGTTCCACAGGCTGAAAGGAAAAGACAGGAGAGAGTGGCTTAGAGTATTATGAGGAAATGAAAATTATCAGTAAGAGTAACTAAAAGGGTAAATGCAAAACCCAGAAGTACTAAATTCTCAATATATAACTACACTGTAATTCACATAAGGATCAGAATACAATTGAAGAAAAAAAGGCATATTTCCTGATAACAGTTGTGCAAAATATAAAGTGGTAAAGTGGCACAAAAACAACATAAAGAGGAGAAATAGATGGTATGGGAGCAGAGAAAGTGTATGCTACTGAAGTAAAACTGTTATCTTTTCAAACTGGTAGATTATTGATGTAGGATGTGTAATAAAATCCCCAGGGTAATCACAAAGAAAGTATTTAAAATATATATAGAAATAAAATGAGAAGGGTCAGTCAGATACATCACAAAAAAATCGGTTATACAGAAAAGGAGGTTGCAATAAAGGAAAAGAGAGACAAAAAGAAAAGATATGATGTAAAAACCAAAAGACAAAATGGCAGAAGTAAGTACTGCCTTTATAGCAATAACACTGAATGTTAACGAATTGAATTTCCCAATCAAGAGACATAAGTTGGCAGAATGGATAAAAAAGCATGCTCCAACTATATGTTGTTTACAAGAGACTCACCTTAGACCCAAAGACACAACAGGTTGAAAATAAAAGGATTGAAAAAGATGTGCCAAGTAAATTTTAACCAGAAAAGAGCTGGGGTGGCTATACTAATATCAGATAAAATAGACTTAAGTCAACAGCTGTTATAAGAGATAAAGGGGGGCAGGCCATGGTGGCTCAGCAGGTAAGAATGCTTGCCTGCCATGCCCAAGGACCCGGGTTCGATTCCCGGTGCCTGCCCATGTAAAAAAAAAGAGAGAGAGACAAAGGAGGACACTATATATTAATAAACAGGGCAACCCACCAAGTAGAAATAATAATCATAAATATTTGCTGATGGCATGATCCTATATTTATAGAAATTCCCAGAAAATCTACCACAAGGCTACCAGAGTTAATAAATGAATTCAGAAAAATGGAAGGGTATAGATGAACACACCAAAATCAGTATATAAGAATCAAACTAAGTTTAGCTTTCACAAAAGATGACGGGCAGGCAGGGAAAGGGGAGGGCCGCTGATGCAAGCTTAGAACTGGCGCCAAATTCCTAATGGCCAGAGTCATTAAAAATGTAAACATGGTGGCTTAGCAGGCAGAGTTCTCGCCTGCTATGCAGGAGACCCAGGTTCGATTCCTGGTGCCTGCCCATGCAAACAAAACACAAAACATGAACAAAAGGCGAACCTTCCGCAGGAAGTTCAAATTAGATTATCGGGATAGGCCTTAGACTCTGGAGTATCCAATCAGCGGAGAAACAGGGGAGGAACTCAGGAGGGACTCACGGCTTAGATAAATACCAATGTTTTTATCAATGTTGCACAGCTTGCTGGCCAGCATTTTTCAGGTGGGCACCCATTCTTACAAGATCATAAACAAATGCTTTTCTTATCCACAATTGGGTGAACACTTATTCTCTTTCAAGTACAGTGTTCTTTCTAATAAGTAGTGTGTCTACTCTAATGAACAAGCCAAGGCGGAAAAAAAGAAAAAAATTCCATTTACAATAGCAAAGTAAAAGAACCAAATATCTAGGAATAAATTTAATCAAAGATGTAAAGGATCTGTACACAGAAAATGACAAAACATTACTCAAAGAAATCAAACAAGACCTAAATAAGTAGAAAAACATTACATATTCATGGATTGGAAGACTAAATATCATTGATGTCAATTCTACCCAAAATGATCTATAGATTCAACCCTATCCCAATCAAAATTCCAAGAGTTTACTTTGCAGAAATGGAAAAAGCCAATTATGAAATTTATTTGGAAGAATAACGGTCCCCAAATAGCCAAAAACATCTTGAAGAAGAAGAACCAAGTTGGAGGGCCACATTTCCTGACGTTAAAGCATATTAGAAAGCTACAGTGGTCAAAATAAGATATATTGACCAATGGAATTAAATTGAGAGCTAAGAAACAGACCTTCACTCCTATGGACATTTGATTTTTTACAAGACTAGAAGTCCACTCAAAAGGAAAGAATAGCCTTTTCAACAAATAGTGCTGGGAAAACTGGATATCCATATGCAAAAGAATGAAAGAGGACTCCTATCTCACACCATAAACAAAAGTTAACTCAGAATAAATCAAAGCTCTAAATATAAGAGCCAGAACTCTAAAACTCCTAGAAGAAAATGTAGAAAAATATCTTCAGAATCTTATGTTAAACAATAGTTTCTTAGACTTTACACCCAAAGCACCAGCAACAAAAGAAAGCATAGATTAATGGATCCTCTTCAAAATTAAAAACTCTTATGCATCAAAGAACTTTGTCATGAAAATGAAAAGACAACCTACTCAATGGGATCAAATATTTGGAAACCACGTATCTGATAAGGGTTCGATAGCCAGAATATTTTAATAAATCCTACAATTCAACAATAAAAAGACAAACAACCGAATTTTGAGAATGGGCTAAGGATTTGAATATACATTTCTCCAAAGATGATATACAAATGGCTAAAAAGCACATGAAAAGATGCTCAACATCACTAGCTATTAGAGAAATGCAAATCGAAACCACAATATAATATCATTTCACTCCCAGTAGAATGGCTACTATTAAAAAAAAAACAAAAATTACAAGTGTTGGAGAGGATGTGGAGAAATAGGAACACTCGTTCATTACTGGTGGGATTATTAAATAGTGTAGCCGCTGTGGAAGACAAATTGGCAGTTCCTCAGGAAGCTAAATATACAATTATCATATGACCCAGCAGTCCTGCTACTAGGTATGTGTAAGAATTAAAAGCAGGAACTGAAAAAGATACTTGCACACCGATGTTCATAGCTGTATTATTCACAATTGCAAAAAGACGGATGCAACCGAAGTGTTTACAACTGATGAGTGGGTAGCAAAATGTGTTATATACATACAATGGAATATTATTCAGCTATAAAAAGAAATAAAGTCCTGATGCTTGCGACAACATGGGTGAACCTGGAGAACATTATGCAGAGTGAAATAAGCCAGACACAAAGGACAAATATTGTATGATCTCACTGATACAAACTAATTATAATAAGCAGACTCAGAGAGTTGGAATCTAGAATATATGTTACCAGGAGATAGATTGGGGGAGGAGTAGAGACTGGGGAGCTGATGCTTAATTTGTGCAGAATTTCTGTTTAGGTTGATTGTAAATTTTTGGAAATGGATAGCGGTAATGGCAGCACATTATGGTGAGTGTAAGTAAGCGCTGAATTATGTTTGTGAATGTGGTTGAAAGCAGAAGTTTTGGATCATGTATGGTACTGGAAGGAAAGTTAGAAGATAAAACATGGGACTGTATAACACAGTGAACCCTATTGTGGATGATGGACTGGGGATAATCGTACAAGTATAAGAATATTCTTTCATGATATAACAAAAGTACAATCCTACTACAAGATGTTAATAATAGGGTGTTAATAAAAGGGCAGTACATGGGGGAAAACACACCTAATGTAAACTGTGGACTATGATTAACAGTAATATTTTATATTTTTTCATCGTTTGTAACAAATGAGGTACCCCACTAATGGAAAGTGTCAAAAATGGGGGAGGGGGGCATATAGGAACGTTGTAATTTTTACATGACTTTTCTGAAAATATACAACTTCTCTAATTAAGAAAAATAATAATTAAAAAAAACATTATGCTAAGTGAAAGAAACCAGAAACCAAGTACTATGTAGTGTATGATTCCATTTAAATAAAATCCAAGTACTACATAATGTATGATTCCATTTAAATAAAATAAATATAAATAAATCTATAGAGACAGAAATAGATTATTGGCTATGTAAGGCTGCAGAAGGAGTGAGGGATTGAGGTGACTGCTAAGGGGTATGGTGATTTTTTTTTCTAGAGTAATGAAAGTGTTCTAAAATTTATTGTAGTGATGAATGCAAAAGTCTGTGATCATGCTAAACATTATTGATTGTTCACTTTGGATGGATTGTGTGATATGTGAATATCTCAATGGAACTGCTTTTTAAAGAAAGAACTATACAAACACAATTAAATAACTAGGAATAAATCCCTCCCTTCTCTATGCTCTTCAGACACTTATTTATTATGAGAATTATCCTATTAGTTATTAATAACGCCTGTGTATGCCTTCCCTACTAACCATGCACTCCCTGGGGGCAGAGTGTCTTTTATCTCTTGGATCCCCACTGGCTACCACAAAATCTGGAGTATGGCAGGTGATCAATGTAAAATAGGATGATCATGTTATGTTTTAACAAATGCAGAACGTTATAACAAAATAAATTCTTGTCCTTTATGACTCAGGTATTTATAGGACTTTAATTCACTCTTTCGCAAACTTTCTTGATCCCTGCCTACCTTTGATAAGTATAAAGATTTCTCCCACTACTCTTCCCAGCCCTCAGGGAAAATTCTGGTTTGTTCCCATCCCCCTGTCAGTCGCTAACACATATATGCACAGAGCATTTGTATATCCCACAGCCCAGATGATTTTATTTAGTTTGTTTTCTTTAGTTTATAATACAAAACAATAGACCTTTCTTTAGTGTGTTTGCCTTCCAAAGATAAAAAATTATATTTGAATATTAAATATGCTTATGCAAATTACAAGTCCCCTCGCCCGAAGATTCTGGAATGCACTATAGAATGGAAGTGCATTGATTGAATTAAAATATTTGCTAACTTCTTATTGTACTAACAGCATTTTTTACATGTGATACACAGTCCTTCAACAAATCGCTGCTATCTATCCATTTGATCACCTCTAGGCCCTTTTCTTTTCCACTGACTCTTCTCACAGGGGAGGAGTCTTTCAAACTTCATCCTATTAGGCCTCTGCACTCACACCCATAGTGCCTAGGACAGAGTATTCAACATAATGAGTGAGTGAATGAATGACTGCAACTTCATTTGGGTTTTTATTGCCCTAATTCATTCATTTATTTTCAAGATGCTTTTTAAACATCTACTATGAGCCAGCAATGTGCTAAATGCTGAGTAGTCCAGGTGAACAAAATAGACCTGGCCCCTACTTTCATGTCTCTCATGCCATCACCTCTCAGAGTCACATGGGCAACCAGACGAGAAAGCAGAAGACTTTAGTTCTGGACCTGAGTCTGCTGTTAACTGGTCCTCTGCAAACTGCTTTGCCTGGGACCAGGAGAGAGCAATGCTGGGGAACCTTCAGGCAACCAGTGAATTCCTTAAAATTGTGTTCACGCTGTGTGCAGCTCTATGCCAGTCCAAAACTTTGCACCATGGAACATGAAGTATGGTAGGGAAGATAGACATTATAAAATCAAGATGCATTTTACAAATAATATTATGACAGTTTAATTGTCTCAGTGGTACATAAAATGATGCATTTTACAATCAGTGATGTCTTATGTGTGATGAAATTAAGGATATAAGACTTAGAAAAGTGCTCAGCACAAAGAAAGTACTATTTGGTAGATGATACAGATATAGACATAAAATATAGATATAGCTCTTCTAACCTCATCAGAGCCAATCAATATAGTCTATTTTTAAACAACTACCCAAGATGGTTTGCAAATAATGATGTTATTGTCTCATTTTCCAGGAAAGAGCGCTCTTAAGATTTTTTTGAGGAGACATTTGGTATTCATCCCTGTGTTATGGAGAAGATCTCAGAAAGGTGAGATAACAGAGCTTCTGTGACATGTGGGTACCTTGGCTAATAGTTTGGTGTTTTTTTAGATTGATATGCTTTACCTAGTCATTTACTGGAGAGACTAAGTGTTCTGAGAGAATGGCAGAGAAGTAGGATCTTTTATGTTGGGGCTCAGCAATCCAGCTTTAACTGCAAGTGTGCATATACCAGTGAATAAAACAAAAGCTCTACTGTCGACCACTCTTCTTAGAAGGAAGGACAATGCTCATCTGGCATAGTCAAGAATACCCTTTCAAGACTACATACGTTTTCTCAAGTGGCAACTCAAAGAATGTTTTTCAATCACATACAGTACTCTCCCTAAGAAGAGTTTCCATAAATATACATAATTTTAAATCGACACTTAAGAGAGTGGTCCCATCAGCAATACCCTGGCTTGACCCTCACCTTAATTCAGCTCAACTTTTGGGCACCCAAAGCAATTTATTCAGCTGACAGACTTGCAGACAGAAGTGAATGCTGTATATTTAGAAAAGCAATCGAAAGGAGCACTCCTGGCATATTGTTTCTTGCTGATTGCAAGTTGTTTAAAAATGTATTCAACCTGTAGAGGAAGGAAATCTTGGAGGTTGGGGCCCCTCACCGAGCGTCTGTCCGAGGGGTTCCGCGGAGGTTTCGCGAGGCGATTGATGGAGTTGAAGCTAAATCTGATGTCTTTCCCCGGCGTTCCTCTGCTGTCTTTGACGTTCTTGCGTCTGTTCGCTGAAGAAGCTGAATAGGTTCGCGGAGTCTCTTCCCTTGGGACCCTAAGTCCCCGTTGGCATAATCTTTGCGTCCCTAATCGCCAGCGCTGATGGCTGCGAGAGACTGAGACTGGAGTTGGAATTTAGGACTGGTTAGTGATTCCTAATACTTAAGTTGTCCCGTTAAACCAAGTTATTCCTTTAGAAATGAGTTGAACAATTGAGAAGGCATTTGCTGGTGCTAAAGTTCTTGTTGAAAGATTGAGAGAGTATCACACTGTAGCAGAATCTCTTATGTAGCAAACCACAGCTCTCAAGGAGCGAGTAGAAGCCATCACGTTATATTAGGAAGAAATTCAAGAACTTCATGAAGTCGCAGGACATCGGCCATGGTCCACATTACTCATGGGAATCCAGCAAGAATTGCAACAAAAGAACAAAGAATTGTGTACATCCCTGGAGGAGCATCAGTCTGTCTTGGAATTAATAATGAGCAAGTATCAAGAATAAATGTTTAGATTATTAATGCAAAAAAGATGATCTGGGTATAATAATGAAGTTAAAGGAGAAGCACTCCAAAATTCACGTGATATATCTCAACAGTTCTGAAGAATTCTTCCTTGATGCGTCTTTACACTTCCTTGAAGCACCTCAATATGAACTGGAGAGGAGAGACTTGGGAGCAAATAAGAATGAATTACAAACACGTGTTGACCAGATAATTGAAATGACAACAGTAATGGAAAAGCAGTTGAAGTTGATGGGCAGCAAAGTTGCAAGGAACAGGAACGAATACTTCAACTTGAACAAGAAAACAAAGGTTTGAGGGATATCTATCCATCAAATAACTCGAGAATCATTTTTGAACCTTAGGAAAGGCAATGGATCAGAAAGTACTTTTCTGTTGGCATTAGTGACCTGAGTCTGAGGAAGAGCTGAAGAGCCTCTTAAATCTGCAAATTTCTTACTGAGCTCCCAGTGGTCAGTAGGCTTACCTTCTAAATGAATGGATTAACAGAAAAGTCAATCTCTGTTAGCCTTTGGTTTTATTTTTTATATATACTATGTACAGTACACTGACAATGACATTTTTAAGGAATAGAAACCAAAAAATGTGTACTTAATGGTCATAAACTTCATTCCAAAACATAATTGAAAAATAGAAACTGAACCCTTGTTAACTGGTGAAAGGTTTTGACCGTTTACTGAATATACCAAGAAATTTCAGAAGTGCTGTTGGCATTTTGTATGATGCTGGATAAACTTGAATATTCCCAATAAGTGTTTGGAAAGATATAGAATTAAGCCATGTTAAAATATATATAGATTTTTTTAAATTTTATTATTATTATTATTTATTTATTTTTGGCATGGACAGGCACCAGGAATCGAACATGGGTCTCCAGCATGGCAGGTGAGAATTCTGCCACTGAGCCACCGTTGCACTGCCCCATGTTAAACATATAAATTTTGCCACTGTTTTATGAATGGAAGATCTTTATACTAAATTTTATACTTCCTCTTTGATGGTAAACTTAAATGGCTTGTGCACCATGAGATTTCAGTTTTCATGATTGCCTGAGTTCCCGTTAATTAAAAAATTTGTCAAAGAAAATTCAGTTTAAATGACCGTAAGAATGTTCTGTATGCACCATAAACAAAAGAGGTTAATTTTTGCTAATTTACTATAATTGATACTTAGTTAATAATTGTCAATGACTTTCTTAAGTGTATGAAATGTTTCAGGAGTGAAAGAGAAGGAATACTACTTTCTAAGAAAGAAGATCATATAAGAGGCGTATTTAGTAGGTTAAATTACTCTGAAAGAGTATTTTGGTTCTGAGTCAATAATGATGATAAAATTTTTCTCTTCTTTGCTTGACTTTTAAGAATACTACATAGCTCATTTAGTTTAACTGAGTTGGAATGTTTGATATGGTAAGTTAGGTATGGTAATTCCAAAGAAAATTAGGAATTCCCTTGGCCTTGACTCTTTTTTAAAATAATTACTCTTAAGAAATACTAACAGTAAAAAATAAATTAAATTGGGTGCACAGGTGGTTCAGTGGTAGAATACTCGCCTTCCATGTGGGAGACCCGAGTTCAATTCCCAGATCACACACCACCACCACCCCCAAAAAAGTAAATTATAATGTCAGGGTTTTTTCTGTATCTATTCTTGAGCTCTGTCTGGTCCTCATAATTTGTAAGATTTTTCCCACAACCTTTCAGATGAAAGAGGAAAAAAAAAATCCTGTGGATTTAGAAGTGTTTATAACTTGTGTTTTTTAAGCAAATATCTACTATCCCAAGTGGTAGTTAAATTCGGTTGTCAACTTGGCCAGGTGAAGGTGCCTAGTTCTGTTGCTGTGGCCATGAGCCAATGGTATGTGAACCTCATCTGTTGCTCATTACATCTGTCAGCTAAGAGGCACGCCTGCTATAATGAATGCTGTTTAACTTAATTGACTGGTGCTTAAATGAGAGAGCTCAACGTAGCACAGCCCAAGCAGCTCAGCATACCTCATCTCAGCACTCTCAGCTCAGCCCAGGCCTTTGGAAATGCAGAAAGAAACCACCCTGGGGAAAGTTGTTGGAACCCAGAGGCCTGGAGAGAAGACCAGCAGAGACCATCCTGTGCCTTCCCACATAAGAAAGAACCTCAGTTGAAAGTTAGGTGCCTTTCCTCTGAATAACTAACGAAATAAATCCCCTTTTATTAAAAGTCTATCCATCTCTGATGTGTTGCATTCCAGCAGCTAGCAAACTAGAACATCCCAATATATGAATTATTTAAAGACCACCAAATACAGATTTTATTTTACAAATTTTAATATCAGTTGAAATCTAAGTTTTTCTTATTTTATGATGACTTTAGAATAAAAGGTTAAAAGGAAAATGTCAAGCTTAAATATAATATACTCTTTTTTTTTTTTTTTTTGCATGGGCAGGTGCTGGGAATCGAACCCAGGTATCCAGCATGGCAGGCGAGAACTCTGACTGCTGAGCCATCGTGGCCCACCCTTTAGGTGGTATATTATAATATTATATTATATATTATAATATATTCATTTTTATTAAATATTTATAAAAATTAGCACATATAGAGCATTCTATCTTTGAGTAAATAATTTGTTAAAGAAATGTGACTTCACACAGTAACTTTTTGTTTGTTTGTTTGTTTTTAAAATATTTTTATTGAGAAATTTTCACATACCTACAGTCCATACATGGTTTACAATCAATGGATAATAATATCATCACATAGTTGTTCACACAGTAACTTTTATGTATAATTTCATATATTATTAAAATTCAACTCAATTTTTCACTTCATAATATTTCTACCTTAAGTTTTGGGAAAAGGGGGTGGATAGTGCTGATGGAATAGAAAAAGACTAATGATCTAAACATTAAATATTTTTTTTTCACATTCAAAAGCCTTAATTGACATTTCATAAATAAATGACAGCCCTTACTTTTAAACATTTCTATTGGTTTTTGAGAAACTATCCCTTAATATGATGGCATATTCATTTAAATAGCCTTCATTCCAAATCAGAATTAAAGAAAATAAGCTACACAGTTGAGATTAAGTTTGAGGTAATTCATTGAGGCAACTTTATTATAAAACATTACTGATAATTATTTTTATAAATCATAAGTTGAGGTGAATTTATTCTTGGTCTTCTTGCTTGGATATAATTTTAAGGTTTTGGTGCTTAGAGACATTTACTTTGTTATATAGAGACAATTTTCCATTCCATACTTTTTTTTTTTTAAGCAGAAGCTTAAATTTATGTTTGGGAGTATGCACTGATAGGAACTTATTTTATCAATAAAGATGAGTGATTAAAAAATATATTTAGGGCGGCTGCCATGGCTCAGCAGGCAGAGAGCTCCGACCTGCCGTGCTGGAGGTCTGGAGTTCGATTCCTGGTGCCTCCTGCCCATATGCAAAATTAAAATATATATATATATATATATATATATATATATATATATATATATTTAACCATCAATAATGAGAATGCAGAACATTCCATTTTAAACCTATTTTTAATTTCCTTCTTTTTGCTTATCCATATATTTTTTAATTTGTCTAGAATGGATACATAGTGTTTTGTATTGGAAAGTTTATAAAAATTCTTCCAGGAAAAAAGTATAGTATAGTGCTATTAAAATATTTAATAATGGATGACAAAAATTAGAAAAGTAGAATATAAAATCATATCCAGGGTGGCCACGGTGGCCTAGCAGGTAGAGTTCTCGCCTGCTCTGCCAGAGACCCTGTTTCAATTCCTGGTGCCTGCCCATGCAAAAAAAAAAAGAAAAAATTATATGCATGCTATGATCACATTGTGGAATCAAGTGCAAAGAACAAAAGATTGAGAGGAGTTAAGTAATTGCTTTTATGTGATAGGATGAGTAAAATAATTATATTCTATTTTTTAATATTTAAAATTTTATAGAGAGAAATTATTTTATGAGAAGTGCACAAAATACTTTCCTAAAGTAAATAACATTAAATTCATTTGAAATTTGGAAATTGCTACAAATTTAATGTGTAAATTTTAGAAAAACTTCCAGAACTCCCATTTTACTAGATATTCATGGATCACCGAGGCATTTAACCCTTCTTCCTTATAATGCAAACATAAGAGGGAGATGCTGATAAAGCAAGGTGACCAAAATCCACGTTCTCCTGACGTGGATACACTATTTGGCTTGGCTCCCTCACCTAAGCCCTGTCAGGATTATTTAGTAGTGGTTGAAAGCAGCAGTCTACTCAGGGGTTGAAGGAGGTTCGGTCTCTGCCTTGAGACGTTCCATTTAAATTAAGTAGAGGTCTCTTTCGATCCTGATGTGGATAGAGGAGAAATTCATTCATTCAGCAAATACTGGGTGGTCTCTCCTGGGTTAGGCACTCACTGCTGGGGACACAGAGAGAATAAATCATGGTCTCAGCCCTCCTGGCACTCTCAATGCAGGCTTTCTACCAGGTCATCATTATTTTCAACACAGAACATTAAACATTTATTTCAGAAATCCATCTACCTAAGCATCTGAATAAGTGCCTCTGAGTTAAAACTATTGTTTTTTGTATTTTGCTTTTTGCATGGGCAGACACAGGGACTCGAACCCAGGTCTCCAGCTTGGCAGGCGAGAACTCTGCCACTGAGGCACCGTCTCACCACCCTATTGTTTATTTTTATAACAAGAAAGAAAAATTAAGGAAAGCTTTCAGTCCTATCTCTAAATCTGTATGTGTCCATATGAGCCTACATGTTAATATCAGGAAACTGTAAACAAACTCCAAAAATGGAAAAACCACAGGTTTTGGTATCGGGGGACCTCAGTTTAAATCTGAGCTCTGTCACACGCTGCTTCAGCTTTCTGAGCCTTAAGCCACTCACTGTAAAATGGGAATAATAATACATACATACATACCTCATATTGTCAAAGTAAAAATTAAATGAAGTGATCTATGTGAAGTACCTAGCATACAGCAAAAAGTCAATAAATGCCTATTTCTTTCCTTCATTTCTGTAAGAAGGCAGCTAGCCTTTACTTAGAATAATGCAACTGTGATGTACAAAGCCGGTATTTTAGGGACCTGATTTTTATTTTCAGGAAGATTAAACTCAGTTTATAAACTGGTTACTGCCAGGGTTCAATTCAACGATTCAATTTCAAATCAAGACAGGACATTAAGATCATAGAACCTCTCAAACACAAACGCCTTGATATCAAAAGACCCTTGATCCATTGACTTTGACTCAGTCTAAGGCATTGCTATTATTTTGGGCAAGAAATGCTTATTAAAGAAAATGTCTATTAGCATGTGTATATATGTGGGAGGCAACAGAGTCAAACAGACACGACAAGCAACATTAACTTACACAAGCATTCAGGCAACTAAATAGAATTTGAAAGAAAAAGCACCCACATTTGGTAGATATTAAGAAACACTTGCAGAAGTGAAATGAGAGCATTCTGGAAATGAGGGAGGAGGAAAGCAAGTCCCAGATAGTCATGCTTAGATGCAGGAGGGTTCATGGTATATAATCACTGTCCTCTGATTTGTCTGAACAGGCATTGTTGAGAAAAATAGAAAGGAGCAGGAAGAACCATGATATTGGCCACATCGACTGAAATATTAACTGCCCCCCCTTAGAATTTCTCCTGGATCCCCTGGGTCCTAATTTTGGTCACCCCAAGGTGACGAGATGACTTGCAATTTCTGCCCACACTCCTTGGTATAACTGCTTGTCTTCCACATGAGGATGCTTCCTTTTAATGCTTGATAATCCCCCCACCTCCACCCCAAGAGCTCTGCCTACATTTCCAATGGCATCTGGACTGTCAACTCAGCTTCTGGATCTCTCCCAGGACTGTCCAACTTCACCTTACACAACATACCTTGAGCCTCCTGGCCCTTGCAGCAAATTCTGCTATTCAAGTTACTGGGCATTTGAGACTTTTGTCTTGGCACCAGTTATCTGCTCTGTATGTACTCAGGACTCAACAATGAGGGCATCTGTTGCAAATCTAATATTAGCAACAAACACAAGTCACATCATCTTGTATAAAGAGAATATTGAGGGAGAAACACTCGGTCACAGCAGAGAAATGGCAGCATTAAACAAGGAGCTCTGTCAAATGTTGGGGCTGTTGATTATTGGGGAGTAGGGGGTGGAATGGGGCAGGCACAGGGAAGAAAGGACAAAATGAGAGGGCAGGGAGAAGACTAAAATGTATAAATCTTCCTTTCCTTCTGATCTGCTCTCTTTTGGAAATAGGACACCATTTGGCACGAGGTCAGGCAGAGAGGTCTGCTGTGACCCTAGGAGGATAAACAGAAGACTTGCATGCTGCATGGTCAGAAAATAGCCATGCTTGGACCCAGATATGTTGAAGGTGTGCTTTTGGCAGAGGGTCTACCAAACTAATAAGCCCAGAACAAGTCACCTGGCTACATGCCTTAGAAGACTCCAGGTGTCTCCCCTCTGCTACTAGTGCCAAAGGAGAGCAAGATCATTTAGTTTTGTTGCCATGGCTCATGGATCTTTGCAACCCAAGTGGCTTGTTTAGAGCAGGGGTTACCTCTCAGAGATCAATGGGACAACTAGAAGGTTGGAAATGTTTGATTTGGCCAGTAGTGCTTTTAAAATTTTTGAATTAGCTGCCAACATTTAAAACATTAAACAACATTTAAAACTTTGAAGATTTTTCATAAGATTCCAAGTTCCCAGTGGCTCTTGAATATTCAGAAAATGACAGTCACACAACTCTCATTCCCATATAACAACAGCTGGCTGGCCCCCCAGGAGAGTCCTTGGCTTTAAAACAAGGCAAGAGACATCTCTCCAGCAGTTCTGCTCACGTGGATGATTTGTCTGATCCCTGTACCAATCTGAGTTTTTGACCAGGGTTTCCAGGATCTTACATGGAAGGTCTGGAAAAGATTTCTGACAGGGTTTCCTCTAGGCAAGCAGCCCCTTGTGCTGTGACAGGAGGTAGGAGCAGAAGAAGAAAGGGGAAGGACCCCATTTCAAGAAAATACAAACTCCCAATGAGAAAAACCAAGCCCCATCAGCACAATGACTTGAGTGAAAGTGACACCGCCGGCCATCACAGCCTGGACACTATGAACCACAACAAAGAGAAACAGAAACATTGGCCAAGAAGCTGGCACTCTGCCTTGTCACATGTCCCGTTAACTGGAATGAAGACTGGGAAATGGCGGGGGTGGGGAGAGAAGAATGTGGCCCTTCGTCCTTCCACTGAGTCCAAAAAAAGGAAAACAAACCAGAATTCTCCTGGCAACTGTTGGAAAAAATTGAACCTTCTATCCACTCCTGCAGCCCAAGTCCTCAGGAACCAAATGCTGATGGTTCATTGGATATTGGAATAGAGGGATATTCCTCAACCTTGACTGCACATTAGAAAACACCCAGGGAGTTTTTTAATTTTTTGTGCTCCAGCCAATTCTAACGGAATTTCCTAGGGGCTTGGGCTCAATGCATTTCTGATGTGATTCAATAGGAAGCCAAGGTTGAGAGCCAATGTGCTAGAGCAAGTGCTCCTTAAACTTCAACTTGCCTGTCAATCACCTGGGGATCTTAGGGAAATGCAGATTCTGAGTCATACCGTGGGGTGGAGTCTGAGCGGCTACACTTCTAACACACCTACAGGCAATGTCTGTGTGAGTCAGGGTTCTCTAGAGAAAAAGATCCAATGGATCCAACAGAAGATATCGGAAAATAGTATGAGAGTTTTATAAGAATTGTCTCCCACAACTATGGGGATGCGCAAGTCCAAATTCTGTAGGGCAGGCTGCAGACTAGGAACTCAAATGAAGTTTTGTGTTGAATTCCCCAGGAGAAGCTGGCTGTCTGAAATAGAGATAGAGATTCTCTCTTCTAACTGCTTAAATCACCACTTCTCCTTTTAAAGCCTTCAGCTGATTAGATGACTCATTGTTGAAGAGAATCTCCTCAGTTGATTGTAGATGCAATCAGCTATAGATGCAATCAACTCACTGATGATGTAAGTCCATGAAATGTCCTAACAGTAAGAATCAGTTGGTCCAGTGCTTACTTGATCAAAAACTGGACACCACCACAGGGCCACGTTGACACACAAACATAAATATCACAATGTCCCTGCTGCTGGATTCCCTAACCACACTCTCTGGAACAAAGAGTTAGAGCCCTTTTCTTGGATCATTTTCTTTTCAGTACTTTAGTAGGAAAGACACCAGGTCCGTAAAAGTCATAATAACAGTAACATCAATAATAGCTGTGTGCTGCTTCTTTACAAACTCTGGACTGCAGTTATGTTTTGTTTACTATTTCATCAAGAAGATGTGGAATAGTCTCTATCCTTACCTCGAGCTCCTTCCAAGTCAAAGGACTTTACTTTATATTGACTTATCCTCACAATTCTGATGGGTGTGAGCTGTCGTTATCACTCCCATTTTAGGGAAGAGAAAGCCAAGGCACACAGAGATGAAGCAGCTTGCCAACATGATGCAAATTTGAACACTTCAGCTCATTTCTAAGAGTTCTGACCAGGCGTGCAGTGGGCCACTCCGCTGCACTGGCTCTCCAGGTTGCTGGAGGCTGGAGTTGAGAGTAACTTGCTCATGGTCACACTGATAGATGGCAGAGCTGGTGTTCAAATCCCCATCTGCTTTACTCTACAGTGTGCGTACAAAGTGCTGGCTGGGTTTTTGGCACATTGTAGACACTCATTAGAAAGTATTTCCAGGTCCCTTTTCCCTGCTTATTTCGCCTTTATCCTGGAGTAGCCAGTGTGAAGTTTAGACAAATGGTTTTTGTTTTTGTTTTTGTTTTTGTTTGGGGGGCAGGGGTAGTAGATGGTGGGAAGAGAGAAAGGAACAGAGGAAATGGATTTAGATGACCCAGCTCTGGAAAGGAGCTGGGGAATGTCAAGGGCCAGGACGGAGGAGGGGAAGGATTTGACAGTAAGCCACGCCCTCTACGTAGAGTGAAGCAGCCAATGGGAAATGAAAGCCGGCCGCCCACCGATCCCCACCCACCCCAAACCCTGCAGCTGATGCCTGGTGGCACTGGCAGGAAAAGAACCTAGAACCCAGGGAGAGTCATCACTCACCAAATAGCTGGCCTGTGTCCATTTGTCAGGCACTACTGGGAAGAAGTGACCAAGGGGACTACCGTGAGCCGAGGATGACTGAAAATGCTCTGAGAGCCCTGTGCGCCTTGGCCCTGATGGCTCCGATAAACAATACATTTATTTGTTCAGGCGCGCTAATACCAGCGGCTGGAGAGAGGCTGAGTATTGCTGTGTTTTTTTCAGAGAAAGCTGTGGCGTGGGGAACATGCCTAATGGTTTGTCTCTCCCCCTAGCCTTACTCTAAGCTCCATATTATGTTGTCTTCTCAGCACCTGGTTCTGTGCCTGGCACGGAGAGAGTGCCCAACTATATTTGTTGAGTGAATGAATGAGAGTCTTGTGCTGGAATATGAGAAACAGAATTTATACTCTAGCTCTGTAAATTATTTCAACCCCAAGCTTATAAATGGATAACTTATTTTAAAAGATAACTAACGGGAAAGCAATAATAGTATTATAATAGAGACTATTTATTTTAGCTCTTTCTTATGATGGTAGCCTTTTTCTTTTCCATTGATAATTTCAGGTCATTTATTCATTCCATCAGCAATATTCATTGAGTGCTCACTGTACAGAGATAATCAATTGTATTAATCTGATTTAGTAAGTGAGATAAAATATAGGCCAAATAAAGTACTTAAATTGTACAGGATTCTAGAGGGTCATGTGTAAGTATAGTCAAGATGATATCTTCACAAGAGAGGTGAGATTAGGCCACCTGGTTCCCAAGGAATTTCTTAGAAAAGAGACAAGGAGTATTGTTTATTCAGTAGATCCTTAACATTGGTAAAGGATCCTTGAGACCTTCCAAATTCCAAATTTCCCAAACATTATTCTTAAGTCAGGTTACAAAGTGTATGGCCTTGGCAAACTGCTTCATCTTTCTGGGCCTTGACTTCCTCACAATCCAAATGGACTACCTGTTCAATTCTCGTACCTGATCTCTCACCTGGAAGTTAATTTTCAAGGTAATTCCTGCTGCAGGTTTCTCCGAAACTTAGTGCCCCCTTCCTTCACACTAGCTTCATAGCCCTCTACATTATTCAAATGAGGTCCTCAGCAAAATTCCAAATTAATGATTGCTTGTCATTAGTTTTTGGCTGTTATTTATAAATAGCTGAAACATCAGCTGTTAAGCTAGGGATTACCAGGGCTCTGCCTGTGTGCTAGAGTCCAATCCAATTCAGTATATTGTGTAAAGCACAAACCCATACCATGTTACCTGAGGGAGAAGTCAGAACCAGTTTCAGGTTGGCTCTGAATTATGAATGCTTTAAAAGGCTCTATGGCTACCAAAATTCTCCCTCTCCAAGCTTACCTAAAACATCTATTGTGCCAATCACTTGGAAAGACATTTAGTACCTGCTTCCCCTCCAGTCCCTCAATCCAGCATCTTTGCTAATCCATGAGCATATTAAGGATACTTCCACCTCAGGGCATTTGCACTTGTTGTCACCTATATTGATGCGTGTGGCTCACTCAAAGACCACCTCCTCAGAGAGACCTATCAAAATAGCAGTCCCTGTCACTCTCTGACCCCTTACTATACTTTATTTTTCCTCATAGTCCTTATGACCACTTGACACGTTATTATATATCAGTTATGTACCCCCCCACACACACACACAAAAACATGCTCTTAATCCCATTTCTGTGGGTGTGAACCCATTGTTAATAGGACCTTTGAAAGATGTTATTAGTGAAGGTGTAACCAACTGAATGAATCAGGGTGGGTCTTAATGCTGATTACTGGAATCCTTTATAAACAGAAGAAATCAGATATAGTAAGAAAAAAACACAGAGAGGAGCCAGAAGCTGGAAATCAGCAGGAGCCAGAAGAGAGGGGAGAGGGGATTGTCATGTGACGATGGGAAGCCGAGTTACAAGCCAAGGAAACCCAAGGATCGCCAGCAACCAGCACCAGAATGTTACGGGCTTTGGAGAGAAAGCCTCATCTTGCTGATGTCTTGATTTTGGATTTCTCTTAGCCTCAAAACTGTGAGCCAATGAATTACCATTGTGTAAACCAACCCATTTTATGGTCCTTGCAGCCTGGAGACTAAGACAGTGAGGATTGGTGAGAAAATCTCGGTGTATTTCTCTAGCAGTCACCAGAGAGCAGGGGAATGAGGAGCAACAGCAGCATGCTAGATGTTTCTTTTTTGAGAGACTATTGGGCAGAGTGGGAGGAGCAAGTGGTCAGGGTGAATTAATGTTTCTCACCAAGGTTCTGTTAAACTCAGAGTGGTTTTCTTTCTGTTTATCTCTATAGCCAATTCCTAGCCAGCTGTTTGTGGTTTCCTATTTAAAGTGACAGTAGCCAACACAAACCTTGAAAAAAACTCTGTAAATCCATATATGGGCACAATCCAATGAAATAGGATATTATGGTAGAGCTATTTCTGCATATCTGGAAAGAACTGCTTAACCATACGAAAATGAATTAGTGCAATGGGTTACTGTTCTAGTTTGCTAGCGGCCAGAATGCAACACACCAGAGACAGATTGGCTTTTAATAAAAGGGGATTTATTTTTGTTAGTTCTTCACAGGAAAGGCAGCTAACTTTCAACTGAGGTTCTTTCCTATGTGGGAAGGCACAGGATGGTCTCTGCTGGCCTTCTCTCCAGGCCTCTGGGTTCCAACAATTTTCCCCAGGGTGATTTCTTTCTGCATCTCCAAAGGCCTGGGCTGAGCTGAGAGTGCTGAGATGAGGTATGCTGAGCTGTTTGGGCTGTGCATTGCAGCAGGCGTGCCTCCTAGCTGACCGCAGATGTAATCAGCAACAGATGAGGTTCACATACCATTGGCTCATGTCCACAGCAACAGAACTAGGCACCTTCACCTGGCCAAATTGACAACTGAATCTAACTACCACAATTACTTTTTTTTTTTCTTTCCACTTGGGCAGGCACCAGAAATAGAACCTGGTTCTCCGGCATGGCAGGTGAGAACTCTGCCGCTGCACCACCATCGCCTGCCTATTGGTTTACTTTTATGAAAAATTCACTGAGGCCAGGTAATCAGATGAGACACATAACTGACATTTTTAAAATAAACCTTTGTAGAGGCAAACACCAGCCTCTACAAATGTGCATTCGAGTGTAGTTTCTAATATATATCTTACAAGTTTGGGCTCATAAGTAATAACAATAACAGCTAGCATTTATTTAGCACAACTTATGTTTGCCCTGGTCTGTACTGTTCAGGTGCCTACTCAGGTGTAATGTGGCTAAGTGCTCCCTTTTGCCTAAATAAGGAAGCGGAGAGCCAGAGGAGAGAGCTGATTGATTGAAAGATTACTCAACAAGGCAGTTTAGTGGTTCTGCAGAAACATTGGATCTACTGGCTCCTGATTGTTTTTGAAATCTTGACCTTGCCTTGGCAACATTGCAACAAGGCCAAACACAACAAGGAATGGACTTTGCAAATGGGCATATTTAATCTCTTGTACAAATATGCAGGTAGTTTATGAGAGAAAAAAAAAGCAGTCTTCTACCCTTAATGGTAGTGCATCAATGTACTATTCACTACCATTAGTACCATAACAGACAGTACGCTATCATTAAGTAACACGTGAGCCTGTGGGGATGGTGATGAGGGCATTGGTTGAACCAAACATTGCAAGAGAGACGATGGGAGTCCTCCCTGATCTTGTGCTCCTCCTAGAGGTGGGAGAGTGTATGGAGGCACAGAAGTAATTCTCATTCAGCATTCATTGAGGACTCCCCTACATGCCTCACTTTTACAGTCCACTGTTTCTTCACAAAAATCCTGCCCTGTAGTTTTGGCTCAATGAAAATCAGTGATTTGCTGAAGGCCATGCAACTGGCAACTAGAAAAGCTTGGGTTCAAATGTAGGTTTGTTGACTCTACATCCAGTTTTCCCTTCTAAAGAACTCCTAGAAAGGCAAAAGCAGAGTAAGGAAAAGGTTTGCTTTACTAAATACTTCACTTTTCAGAATCAACTGTGTGCCCCCGCATATATAACAAGCATATCACTGGGCTCAGTTTGTGGATGGAAGAAAAACATAAAGCTTTATGAACAGTATCATCATTTACTTCACCAATAAAAGAAAAATAAGAGGCTGTGGGGAGACAATGGAGAAGAAATAATGAATAGAGAATCATTACTGCCCAGAATAATTGCCTTTCAAGAATTTTCGATTCCAAGGACAAAAGACCATTTGCAATGTACAGGTAGAGTCAGACGTTTCTGGGTGTCACCTCTCTTTGATGGTGAGGAAGGAAATCCTTCTGCAGCTTTCTGGAGCTGAGCCAAGAAAGATTATCTCACAACTGTGCAACAATGCCAGTGGCTTAGCCCCAGGGAGATCTGGCTCGGTTCATGACAGCCATCACACTGAAGCAGGCTTGCAGGTCCCTGTTTACTGATGGGATGACTGATGGCAAGAGCATGTAGAAATGCAGAATGAGAGGGAGAAAACAAGGGAAGAACTCAGAGTAGAGAGTATAGCTTTCCAAGAGTAAGACTCAACCATAACATCTCTGTTTTATAGCAGCCAAAATGAGGATCCAGTTCAGCAACATGAGCTCCTTTCAGAGTGATCTCTACTACAGCTATTTAAACCTTTGTAAACTTTTCATGTCAGATGCTGCCGGTGGTCACATGTAACTCCAGTTATAACAGAGTTTTTCCAATCCATGAGCATCACTCTAAGGGCTTTGTCTTCATAGGACGACAGCAAGTCTTAGGTCCCCATTGTCCTTAAGACCATCTTACATCAGAAGATATATTTTGTGACAGAAGCTTCTCTTCCACAACCCACTACAGCAAGCATTTCCATAGACATCCAGAACCTCAACCTTAGTTCTGGCTATGCTACTAAGAAAAAGAAGTCCCTCTCTGAACATCTTCTCCAGCACTTGAAGAGGAGTATCACATGGGCCTTTGTTGTAGCTAAGTTCCCCATATCCCTCTTGTTCTAGTTTGCTAGCTGCCAGAATGCAATATACCAGAAACAGAATGGCTTTTAAAAGGGGGAATTTAGTAAGTTGTTAATTTATAGTTCTAAGGCCAAGAAAATGTCCCAGTTAAAATGAGTCTATAGAAATGTCCAATCAACGGCATCCAGGAAAAGACACCTTGGTTCAAGAAGGTTGATGAAGTTCAGGGTTTCTCTCTCATCTGAGAAGGCACATGGTGAACACAGTCATGGTTTCTCCCTCTGGAGAAGGGCACATGGCAAGCACAGCATCATCTGCTATTTTTCTCTCCTGGCTTCCTGTTTCATGACGCTCTCCAGGAGGCGTTTTCCTTCTTCATCTCCAACGCGCTGACTGATGGACTCTCTGCTTCGTGGTGCTGCTCTCTCCAAATTTCCTTCATTCTCCAAAATGTTTCCTCTTTTATAAGACTCCAGAAACTTATCAAGACCCACCCAAATGAGTGGAGACATGTCATCATCTAATCCAATTTAACAACCACTCTTGACTAAATCACATCATCCAGGGAGATGATCTGATTACAGTTTCAAACATACAGTATTGAATAGGGATAATTCTACCTTTATTAAATGGAATTTTGATTAAAATATGGCTTTCTAGGGGACATACATCCTTTCATACCAGCACACCTCTAGACCCAGGCAGGCTTGCCCAAGTCTATTCTTCTCTGTGATACACCCCAGGGACATGGCCTGTCTTCTTCATCCCTTTGTAGTTGTATGCATTCTATTCTTCTATTTCCAAGCCTGACCAGAGAAGGGATATAATCCCCCCTTGTCCGTACTTCCTCACCACTCCAAGGAGAGAATAGATTTCATTCCTTGTCACTGCAACACAACTTAATAAATACACACATGGACACAGAATAGAAGGCTGGATACTGTCCCTTCCCCAAAGATAAAAAAGATATTAACGTCCTCATCCCTGAAACCTGTGAATGTTTTCTTATGTGGCAAGAAAGGAATTTGCAGGTGTGATTAAGTTAAGGATCTTGAGATGGGATATTATCCTGGATTGTCCAGATGGGCCCTAAATGCAATCACCTAAGTTCTTATGAGAGAAGCAAAGGGAGATTTAACACAGAGCTAAGAGGAGAGGGTGACGTGAACACAGAGGCAGAGAGTGATGTGATGTGGCTACAAACCAATAAATTCCAGCTTCCAGAAGCTGGAAGAGTCAAGGAATGGATTCTCCCCTAGAGCCTCCAGGGAAATAACAACCCTGCCAACACCTTGATTTAAGCCCAGGGATACTCACTTTGGACTTCTGGACTACAGAACTATGAGAGAATAAATTTCCATTGTTTTAAGCCACCAAGTTATTAGTAATTTGTCAAGCAGCCATGGAGGACTATCATGCACACACACACACAACTTCGGTACCTACAAAGCTCTTAATGTCCTTGGTCTGACTCCCTACTCATGTCCCAGATGGTAACTATCGGTCCTTTTTGCATTTCCTATCTTTATTCTCCTAAGAGTATTCACCTAATCTCTCCCCTTATTCTGACCCAGACTTTTCCAAAAGTCATGCAGAACCCATATGCCCAGATGGTTTCTAAAGAGGCAATAAAAAACAAAAATAATTACTATTGAGCTCTACTGTTTACTGTTGAGTAAACAATAGTTACTTATTGAGCTCTTACTATTATGGTAGGCACTATTAAAACATGGTTTACATGGACTAGCTAATGTGGTCAATCCTGTGAAGTGAGCATGTTATCTCCAGTTTATGGATGAGGAAACCAAGGTTAAGGGAGGACAAATTAACCTGCTCAAGGTCCCATAACATGCAATGAATGACAAAGTTAGGATTTACACCCAGGTCTGTTTGATGCCAAAGCTAATCCATTCAGACACAAAACACTCTGCTCCTGGAGGTCACTGGGTGATTTACTTCTGGAAGGATCTCTGAATTTGTTGATGCGCATTCATTCCCCATCTATAAATCTATCCTGAGCAAATCATCTTAGATATGAACAAAGGTTTATTTGCTGAGTGAAAAGAACAGGAAATGAGAATAGCATGGGTTCAAATTCCTACGTATAAAGATGTACCACAGATAAAAGGCAACAAGGCTGCTTTATTTTTCTCTACATCATTTATCACCTTCTTACATGACATGTTAATTATTCTTTTAGTTTGTTTATGTCTGTCGCTCCTCCCTTCACTAGAATGTAAGCTCCATGAAGATAGGGATTTTTGTCCTTTTTGTTTATTGCTGCTTTCTTGGTACCTAAAAGAGTGCCTGATACATGGAAGGTGCTTTTTAAATTCATGAATAAATAAATGAACAAAATATACAAGAATCTTCTCAATGGTTGTCAGTGGTTGCTAAGACTATGGCCATTTAACTTTCTTCTTTATTCTTCTCTGTTTTCCAAAGTGTCTTCAACAGGCGAATTTCAGGAAGATGGTGGAATAGGGACCATTTTCTTGAAGAATATTATTGTTTCAAATGAAAATGTTTGTCCAGGTGTTGTAGGATGCTTTGGGGTCTGAGCCTAAAAACCTTTCTCTAGAGATTGGAAATTAAAATCCTTAATTCCTCTGGCAAAGTGCTTGTGTGTGGATTCCAGAATTCTTTATTTTCATGGAATGGGAAGTTGCAGGCATTTCTAGGACTTTTCTCATGGCATTTCTCAGAAGTGGTGTTCTCTAGGGCACATTTTCAAGTCTGTTACATTGGGAGGTAGAGTGATTAGGCTGAGAGGTAGACTAACATCAGGTGGGGGTTTAGAACCCACTTATGTGTGACCAATTAATGTATACATTGTGCTGTATAAAACCAAACAGAAAGAAAACCTAATAAACAGATGTTTGACTTAAACCACTGCTGGACAGGCATGCTTCCTCATCTAGTTTCCAAAATCATTATCGTAAAGGGAAAGGGAGGCAAACTTGAAAAAGGATTCTGATGTCAGATCACAAGTATAAACTAAGAATCTTCCTCTTAGTCTTCTTCTCCAAAGGGACCTGTCACTTAGCAGATAACTGTGCAACAGGGAAAGAGAAACACTCAGACCTTTCGATGATTGTTGGATGCCAGCTCTGAACTAACCTGAATTCATGGGGACCCCAAAATGCCACTGAAGTTCACTACTCAGATGCTAAGGGTGTGAGCACTCAGGTGACAAATGGAATTGTGACCGAGGTTCACCAATCCTACAAAGCTGACCCTCTGCTAGGGTGCTTTTATCAGTTACTATGAGTAAAGTTAGTAGAAAGAACCTCAGCCACTGGCAGAATCCTTACCTAGGGTAACTGCTATTAAGAAAAGAGGGCCAAATGGAAGCCCCTGACACTTAGCCTTCTAACCAAAACAGTATCCAAAGTAAATACTGCATCCTAATAGGGTTACAGAGATTCATACCACATCAGATCCCAGAGAAGATGGTTCCTGGTGATGTGCTGAATTTGTTAGCATCACGCTAGTTGCTATAACTAATACAAAAGAAATTTATTTTACATTCATGTGACAGTCTATGAGAGTTTCTCTTGATCAGTGGGTGTTTTTCCTCTGTGGTATTTTAGGGTCCCAGGCTCTTTCCATTTGGTAGATTTTCCATTTTTGACTTTCTATTCCAGTTTGCTAGCTGCTGGAATGCAAAATACCGGAAACAGAATGGCTTTTAAAAGAAGGAGTTTAATAAGTTGCTAGTTTACAGTTCTAAGGCCAAGAAAATGTCCCAATTAAAACAAGTCTATAGAAATGTCCGAGCAAAGGCATCCATCTAGGGAAAGATACCTTGGTTCAGGAAGGCCAGTGAAGCTCAGGGTTTCTCTCTCAGCTGAGAAGGCACATGGCGAACACAGCCAGGTCTTCTCTCTCAGCTGGAAGGGCACATGGCGAGCATGGCATCATCTGCTGGCTTTCTCTCCTGGCTTCCGGTTTCATGAAGCTCCCCGGGAGGTGTTTTCCTTCTTCATCTCTAAAGGTCGCTGGCTGGTAGACTCTCTGCTTTGTGGTGCTGCAGCATTCTCTACTCTCTCCGAATTCTCCTCCATTCTCCAAAATGTTTCCTCTTTTATAGGACTCCGGAAACTTATCAAGACCCACCCAAATGAGTGGAGACATGTCGTCACCTAATCCAGTTTAACAACTACTCTTGATTAAATCACATCTCCAGGGAGATGATCTGATTACAGTTTCAAACATACAGTATTGAATAGGGATTATTCTGCCTTTATGAAATGGGATTTAGATAACAACATGGCTTTTCTAGGGGACATACATCCTTTCAAACCAGCACACCTTCATAGTCCTCTGTTTTGGGCAAAGAGTGGAGAAAGCACAACACAAACAAAAACAGACCAGAAATGCTCACATTCCATGGGTGAGAACTAGTCACATGGGCACAAGAGGCTAGTGACCTGAGACCTTTACCAACTCACCATCATATGGGGCACTGTTTTACTTTGCTGATATTATTCTGATAGGGCCAGGAGAACAGAAAGTGACAAATACTCTAGGTGCCTTGGTAAGACACATGTGTACCAGAAGGTGAAAGATCAACATGACTGTAATATAGGTTCACCTTTCTTTTTTTTTAGACATAACAACATACAAACATGAACATTCTTACCATATGATCATTCCAGTCTTGATATATAATCAATAACTCACAATGTCATCACATAGTTGTATATTCATCACCATGGTTATTTTTTAGAACATTCAGAAAAAGAAATAAAAAGAAAAAAACTCATACATACCATATCCCATACCCCACCCTCTCATTGACTGCTAGTATTTCCATCTACCCAATATATTTTAGCCTTTGTTTCCCCTATTTTTTTCTATAACCCTCATCACTCCCTTGCATTGATCACTAGCATTTCAATCTACTAAATTTATTTTAACGTTTGTTCCCCCATTATTTATTTATTTTTAATCCATATGTTTTACTCATCTGTCCATACCATAGATAAAGGGAGCATCAGACACAAGGTTTTCACAATCACACAGTCACATTGCGAAAGCTGTATCATTGTACAATCATCTTCATGAAACATGGCTACTGGAACACAGCTCTATGTTTTCAGGCACATCCCTCTGGGATTTGGCAAATAACGCTGGGATTTATCAGGGCATCACTCTGGACAAACCTACAAAATCTCATGCCCTATTCAAGGTTCCATGTACTTATGGTGTTCAATTCAACTGTCCCCATATGTTAAATTAGGAAATGCACTAGTCAAATTAGAAATTTTGTACCAAATAAACATTTTTTGCTTTAGTCTTACACATAAGTTAAACTTTTAAAATATGAATTACCATCTATTTTCAACACCCTGCAATATTATCATTCCTTTGTTCTTACTCATGCAAAAACATTTTTTAATTTGTACATTTAGTCACTATCATTGTACACTCTAGGCATTCCGAGATTATATGATTGTAATCTAGGTTCATCTTAACCTAGTCAAGTTCTTCTACAGTCAAGTGGTCTGAAGACATAAAGGTATCTCCTTCAAAGTGATGGATAAATTGATGAACATTGAAGCTCTAAACACTGAGAGTCACAAAGCTTGGTGAGCCTCTTTGGAATTTGGAGGAAACATATGCCATTTACCAGGTGAACTAAAAGTTGCCTGCTCCTACCTCTCTCCTTCCAACAGTCAAGGTTGTAGTAAAAGCAACTTTGCCACATATCACTCACAGCCCAGCATATTACACTCAAAACACCTGTAGTAAATTGGATTGCTCAGTGGCAGTGGGCGTCAACCTTGACTGCATGTTGGAATCATCTGATTACATTCCATCTGGGGCATTTTAAAAAAAAGTGCTGATGCTTAGGTCCCACCTCCAGACAGTCTGATTTAATTTTGTTGAGAAGCACCAACCCATGGAAACCAGTGATTCTCAAACTTTAGTGTGAATCAGGATCACCTGGAGGACTTCTTAAACCAGCTTGCTGTTCTGTGGTACACTATCTAATTTAACCTGTATGATCAGTTGATTTAAACAACATGATTATATGGAGTCTAGAATAGGAAATGAAATCCTGTTATTCTGTACATGTTAATGTAATGCTGGGGATACATCCCAGAGAATTTGGGGCAGAAAATTAAAAAATATATGTTTGCAAAGTCCCCTTGAGGACTTTCCCTTGAGTGGAAAATATGAAAATATTTAACTTCCCAAACTGGGGAATTCCTGACATTCTCACGAGCATTAAGGACTCCCAATTTAATAAATCAAGCTCTTGAACTCAGAGATGTCCCATAGAAACTTATTTTTGCAAAGGAGAAACTAAGCCTACTTATAATTACGTCTACGAGTCACTCCTAGAGAAACTCTTGTTGCTCAGATGTGGCCTCTCTCTCAGCCAACTCTGCAAATAAGCTTACTACCCAACCCCCCTACATGGGTCATGACTCCTAGAGATGAGCCTGGCCCTGGCGTCGTGGAGTTAAGAATGGCTTCTTGACCAAAGGGGGAAAATAAATGGAATAAACTAAAGTTTCAGTGACTAAGAGATTTCAAAGAGTCAAGAGATTATTCTTATGCTTTACATAGATATTCCTTTTTAGTTTCTAGTGTATTAGAATAACTAGAAGGAAATACCTGAAACTGTTGAACTATAATCCAGTAGATGTGATTCTTGAAGATGATTGCATAACTATGCAGCTTTTATCCTGTGACTGTGTAATTGTGAAAACCTTGTGACAAGCACTTTCTTTATCCAGTGTATGGACAGATGAGTAATAAAGTCAAGACAAAAATAAATAAATAATAGGGAGCATAAGAGGTATGAGATGGTTTGGGTGTTCTTTTTTATTTTTATTTTATGTTTTTGGAGTAATGAAAATGTTCTAAAATTGATTGCGGTGATGAATGCAAAACTATATGATAATAGCATGAGTCACAGATTATATACTTTGGATGGATTATATAGTATGTGAATATATCCCAACAAAATTGCATTTTAAAAACATTCATAGAGAAAACATAAAAGAAAGAAAAGGTTCCTGCATCCCACAGCAGATGAGGCCCTAGAATTTGCTTTTCTAGCAAGTTCCCAGGTGTTGCTGATTTATTGGTGGTCGTGCAGGTTTGAAACTGTTGTGTACCTGAGAAAAGTCATTTTCTTCCCTTTTAAAAAAAATTATTGTATACTATAACATACACACAAAGCAAAGAAAGAAAAAAGCAACAGCTTTCAAAGCATTGTTCAACAAGTAGTTACAGGACAGATCCCAGAGTTTGGCATGGGCTACCATACCACCATCTTAGATTTTTCCTTCTAGCTGCTCCAGAACATTAGCGGCTAGAAGGCATAAATATTTTAGTATCACCACAATCAACTTTTTTCTTTTTTGTTAAAAATAGCACATATACAAAAAAGCAATAAAATTTAAAACACACCACCACATTAGTTGTAGAAAAGATTTCAGAGTTTAGTATGGGTTACAATTCCACAACTTTAGGTTTTTACTTCTAGCTGCTCTAAGATACTGGAGACTAAAAGAGATACCAATATAATCATACTCATTTGTTAAAAACCCTACCTTCTCTGTATAACTCTACCATTACCTTTGATCTTTCTTCCATTCTTTATGGGTATTTAGGCTATGGCCATTCTAACTTTTTGATGTTTGAAAGGACTGTTTATAATATCAGGTAGGGAGATGGAACTACTTGATGTTGTGGAGAGGCTGGGGCCTCAATATTTCAGGATTTATCTTGTCCAGGGACCCATCTGGAGGTTGTAGTTTTCTGGAAAGTTACCCTTGTGCATGGAACCTTTGTAGAATCTTATATACTGCCCTAGGTATTCTTTAGAATTGGCTGGAATGGTTTTGGTTGGGGTTTGGCAAGAGCATCTAACTGAGGCTTGTGTAGCAGTGACCTCCAGAGTAGCCTCTTGATTATATTTGAACTCTCTCAGCCACTAATACTTTATTTGTTATACTTCTTTACCCCTTTTGGTCAGGATGGCATTGTTGATCCCATGGCGCTAGAGCCAGACTCATCCCTGGGGGTCATCTCCCATGCCACCAGAGAGACATTCACCCCTGGATGTCATGTCCCACATAGTGGGAGGGCAATGATTTCACTTGCAGAGTTGGGCTTAGAGAAAGTGAGGCTACATCTGAGCAACAAAAGAGGTTCTCCAGAAGTAACTCTTACGCATACCTATAGGTAGAGAAAAGCCATGTTTTTTAATCCTAATATTGTAGGATGGGATCTTTTTTATTAAGTTGTTTTTATGGGTATATGACCCACCCAGTTGTGGGTGGGACCTTTTGATTAGGTGGTTTCCATGGAAATGTAAGAACCATTCAAGGTGAGTCTTAATGTGCTTACTGGAGACCTTTAAGAGGGAAACATTTTGGAAACAGCTTCAAAGCCAACACAGACAGAGACATTTGGAGATGCAGAAAGAAAATGCCCCCTGGGGAAGCTATTTGAAACCAGAAACCAAAGGATCAGCAGACACCAACCACCTGCCTTCCCAGACTAGCCTTTGTGAGTCAAGGTATCTTTTTCTTGATGCCTTAGTTTGGACATTTTTATGGTCTTTGAACTGTAAACTTGAAATTTAATAAATTCCCTTTATAAAAGCCAACCCATTTCTGGTATATTGCATTTCCGGCAGGATTAACAAACTAAAACAGAGGGAAAAGGGACGACACTTTGAGAATTGCTGATTTAGATTTTGGCAATTTTCAATAGGAGAACCACAATGGAGTCTTCTAGGTTTTGATACACAAAGAATGGTCACGAACCAGGGGCACTGATATCACATGGGAGTTTGTTGAACAAGCATAATTTCAAGCCTCAGTCCAAACATTCTGAATTACAATCTTCATTTTAACATGATCCCCACATAATTCAAATGTACATAATTCATGTTAAAAGGATGAATAATTCATCCAAGTTTGAGAACCGCTGTTCTGGAATTTTGGAGCAAATTAGAGCTACCCAAATATGTACACATAGTATATGACAGAGGTGGCACAGCAGATCATTTGATAATGAAGGGGGTTTTCAGTTAATAGTGCAGGGAAAATTGGTATCAATGTGGAAAAATTACTTTGGATCCCTTTCTCACACCATGGATAAAAATCAGTTCCAGTGGTGGGGTACAAGGCTGGTTCAGTGATAGAAATCTTGCCCGCCATATGGAGACCTGGGTTTAATCCTGGTCCATGCATTTCCTGAAAAAAAAAACAAGCAAAACAAACAAAGAACAGACAAACAAAAATTCAACAAAGCATGCTGCAATAACGGTATACTCACATGGAAAAACAATGAAATGTGACCTTGCCATACAGCATACAAACAAACAACAACAAATATCAATTCCAGTTGTGTTAAAGTCCTAAATGGTGAAAGATGCTACTATAAAGGATATAAAATATCATATATGAGACTATATTATCTTGCAAGACACATACACACAAAACTAACCATGAAAGATGCTAATAAACTTGACTACATAAAAGTAATTCAGCATACTCATTAAATAATTCATCCATGACACCATTAAGTGAATTAAAGACAAGTTATAGAGTGGGAGAATTTATAACAAATAAGATCCAGAATATATAGAATTATTTTATATCGTTAAGAAAAAGGCAGACAATCCAGTAGAAAGGTAGATGAAGTCTTGAACAGACATTTCAAAAAGGAGGATATCCAAATTGCTAAGAAACACATGAAAGATTCACCTCATTAGTAGTCATGGTAAAGAAAATTCAAACCAAATGAAATGAGATATCCATCATATTTGCAAATATTAAAGAGTCTGAAATACCAAGAGCTTGTTAGGTTGCGGAGAATTTTTAATTTTTTTTCATTGATAATGAGATTATATATTGGTACAACCACTTTGGAAAACAGTTGGAAATTGTCTAGCAAATGGAATGTGTACTTGATTTATGACCCAGAAATTGTACTCCTGGAATTGACACCTGAAATGCACACATACATACACACAGACATGTATCAGGGTATGTGTATATATATATATAAATATTCATAGCTTCCTTACTCATATTAGCTCAAACTAGAAATAATCTAGATGCCCATTAGTAATTAAGGAAAAATTTAATG